>JARHVA010001079.1:62500-145000 GCA_037957365.1 Torreya grandis
TGCTGACATATTACATACTCAACAACATCATGCTCGAGAGTGGGCCATAAATATCCCATCTTATGGATTTTGTGAGCAGTTGTAAGGTCACCAAAGTATCTACCACAAGTTCCATTGTAACAATGAAAAAAGACTTTTTTCAAATCATCTTGATCAATGCATCTAGTTAATATGCCTTTGAAATCATTTCAATAGAGAAACTTATATATAATATCTTACTTATTTATCATTATATGAAGGCATCACCTTCATTATGTGTTGGTACCTTCAGGGCAAGTAAGATCAACTAAATAATTTATGATGTTAGCATATCAGGGAGAAAATAAAATTTAACATTTATATATATAATATATTACTTTATCAGGGAAGTCAATGTCAATGAGATCAATGAAATGATGAAAAAATTACATTTTTTTGTTATGTTCACAAACCTACAAGCAACTATACAATTACTACCAACAAATAAATAATAAATTATCCCTTGATGGACTTTTGGTTGACATAGTTAATCTTAAATTCACTCAAAAGCATGATGAAACACCCAACCTTCCATGAGAGGGACGGTTGGGTCAAGAATTTTTATAAGTCTTGGGAACCTCACTATGGTCCTCTCTTCTTGATTAAACATGTAATGTCTCATCTACTTAGTTACAAAGTCAATGTCTAAAAACTATTTTAATACCTATGTATAAGGAGTCTCATAATCAAAAAGAGTGTGGATGATGAAATATATGGCTTGTTCATTACCATCATCATCCTCTTAGGCTAACATGAACAAACCTTTTATTATTTCAAGTGCATCCTAAAAATCCCTTGTCCAATTCAAACCATTCCCTTGTTAATAAAATTGTTAAATAGATGAACTTCATAGGTAAGATCATGTACTAAAATTCAAATTTCCCCCAAATCCTTAAGTAATGTCCTACTTCTTGACTCATCAATAGGGGATACATGCATAAGATTGCACAGATCTTTGAAAGTTTGATGTCAATTCTACATTGGGAAATGATGTAACTAAGGAGTTGTACACTTGTAATTCCAATCACACTTTTTTAGGATTGATATTGAAACCATACTCAATTAAACATGTGAGTATGGTATGCATGACCTCTAAGTGATCAACCCTTATTTTCTCCTTTCTAAAAATATCATGAACATAAACCTATTTTATATTGTGAATGAGATGAGGAAATATATGGGTCATAGTTTTCTAATATGTTGGCACATCATTTTCAAGGTTGAATGACATGATGACATAACATAAGGTTACCCATAGTGTATTAAAATATTTTTTTCTTAGATCTTCGTTTGAAAGTTGAATTTGGTTGTCTAGAAAAAAATTGTCTATGAGGGATAAAAACTCATAACCTATCATAGCATTGATGATGACATAGATGGAGGGAAGAGGGAAATCATCTTTGGGAGATTCCTTATTAATGTCATATAAATACATACATATCCTTATTTTCATTTTTTAAGGATAAAAATGATATTTTACATCAACCTAGAATAGTCCATGGATTTTTTAACTATAATTTTAACAATTTAATGACCTCTTTCTTAATCATCCACGTAATCTTGGGCTTAAGTGGCATAGTTTTTGTTTAATAAGTTTCATTTCAAGCATTGTGATTAAATTTTGAATTAATATATTAGGGTGAATACTTGTCATGTCTACATTAGAAAATGCAAAGGCTTTTGAAACCTTATTAAGTCACTTCTTATGGTCCAACCTCTTAAGGTGAGAGTGAAGACCTAATCTTGTGAATCCTAGGGTTTTATCTAGTCTATATATTGATATCTATGGCATCCTTAATTAGGGAGGAATTTTATTAATAAAATTCATATAGAGTAGGAAGAAGATCAATATCCTCTTCATTTACATAAAATACATCATAATCTTTATTAGAAGAATGACAATACTCAATTTTACAATAAAAATCTTAGTATTCAGATCCAAGGGTAGACATGGGATAAAAAGTGAGGGACAATCCCCTCTTATGATGTGATAGAGGGGAATGTTAGTTAGCATGAATGAACTTTAAGATTTCCTCATCATTTTATAAAATTCAAGTAATAGAAGACCAATATCCTTTCTGATGTAAGAATGATTTTTGATCGGTAGCTGTTTTTTGAACAAGGGTTTTAAACCTAATAAATACCACAAAATTAGACTCCAGTATTATTGGGTGAGGATTTAAATGAGAATAGGAGGAATCCATATATTAAAAACATTTATTAATTTATCTAGGAATGGTCTCTATAGAAATGAAATCAAAATATTTTTTAACTTCACATACAACATTCTAGTAAAGCTGAAGATGCTAAAATTTTGTCTAATAGACTTCCAAAAATTGGTTTATCACTGATTTCATGTAAATTTGGATCTTTAGGTTTTAAACACCCAAAATTTTGTTATAATAATTAATATTAATAGGGATTCATATTAGGATCCACTATTTGTACACTCAAAATCATGTTTAAAACCAAAAGACATAATTCTTCCTCTAAGGAAAATCAAGATAAATCCTAGTCTTGTGCCTAGACAACATTTTCCCCCATCATAGTGAATAGCCCATTGATCATTTGCAAAGGAATAATAATCATCACTTTATTTATGGAGTATTTTTTAATTTTATGGAATCTTGACCATGAAAATTTCAAGTACATTCACCAAAAAAATTAGGTTTCTAGGTTTTGACATATAGAAAAGTCACATGTTCCTATTCCTTGAGGGTGAAAATGGAGTGTGATGGGTTTATACTTTTCAATAATACTAATAATTTTGGCCATGGAAGTGGTCAATATGGATGGTATCATTTTTATATTTTCCAAATTCACTTTTTATGTTTTCTTAATCCCATTTTACTTAGGTTTCAATTAGTGAGGTATTGGGAATTTCAAAACCCAGCTTTAAGACATACATAATAGTTGTCATGGGTTCCTTATCTTTAGATCAAGGTGTTGGTTTCATCACACCATTTTTAGGTATATGGTAATAAATATTAAATCCTAGTTTCCTATTTAAGTAGGCTTGTACAACTATAAATAGCTTATAATCCCCTTGAAAAATGAAGACCTTTTGTAAGTGGAGGAATCTAATCCCTTGGAATAAAGTATAAGGGATCACCTTCACTATGTGGAGCCATGGTCCTATAAGGATCATGTTATATTTCATGTCATTATGGATCATATAAAACTCTATCAAAATCATTTTTGGGGCCCAAAGTTATAGGAAAATCAATGGCCCCAATGGAAGTGGACTTAAGGCTATCATAGCCTATTAAGGTGTTACAAATGGTGGAGTGATTAATTTATATGTAACCATGTTTCTATATAAATGAAAATTGTACTATGTTAACTACAACCCCATAATCAACCATTTCTCTTTTTGTGTAATTATTATAAATCCATCCTTATAAATAAAAAGTTGGGTTCCCCTTTTAGCCATCTTGGTGTTTAGGGAAGCCCCCTAAGTTCAAATACTTAACTAATGTCTCATGATATTTTCTAATGTGGGGGCATGTCTAAGTCAATTTGAATAATTTAGGCCTAGGGTGGAGGTGTGACACTATCTATGTGTCCCAATCCCAAGGCATCAAGTAATTTCAAATGATAGGCATGATAGTTTTTTTAGCAAGTCCATTAAAGAAATATGGGAATTTAATTTTTAAGGTTAAAAACCAGATCATAGTTTCCCATAGGCTTGGGGTGGATGTCCATATATAAAACATTTGTAAAAATTTGAGTTGTAGGTTGGTACTCTCTTGTGCAACTGATGATGCTCTCATCTTCATTTATTTCTAATTTGATAACTCTTATCATTCAAATTTTTATTTGAGGTCCTTATTAGGGACCCATATTAGGGTTGACTGAGCCAAAAAGAAATTCAAAATCATGGGTCCCATCTAGTAGAGGTTGGTTGGTTTGGCTTCCCACTAGATTTTCTAGATGTTGATCTACTAGTGGTTAGGAAATGGGTGCTAGTATATGTGCAAATTTGTGTCTTTTGGTGCTATAGAAATGGTTGGTTATGTTTGAGGGTTTACATTAGCATTCCCTAGGAACATATATAAAAAGGTTTATTTTTGGTCCTCAAAGATTCTTTGAATAATGTTTTTGTATTCCCTATAGGCACAAGTATCATGTCTAACAAATTTATAGAAAAAGAGACTAGATATTAGGATCATAATCCCTGGGTGTCCTGTTATGGTTTTGTTGACCAAAATTTATGAGTTATTTCCTTGATGAAAGGGGTGGTTCTGATATTATGGGTAATGATCAACATGTTGAAACATATTTTGAGTTGGATTCTAAACTACATGCCATGACGTAGGGGATAGCTAAAATCTAATGCATTAATTATGATTGGAGGATTTTGGTTCCTCATGCCCACATTGTATTTGATAAATTATTTTTATTCAAGGGTTGAAGTAGGTTATCCTTCATAACATTTGACCTTTTATTTTGATCCATCACACCATCCATATTGACATTTCAATTTCTGTTTAGAACCTTAGAACCTTAATTACTGGGGTAGTTTTTGTTTCTTCTTTTATAACCCTAATTATTTTAATTTGGGACAACTAATCATCTATTGGCTCCAAAAGTTTTGAGGCCACTATCAATGATCGCTCAATCAATTCCTAGAGTGATTTCAACTATGTCTTCATAGGACTGATAAGGTAAATTTTAAAAATCATCCCTTGTTTCCTTATTGAAAGAGTGTATAAAGAGATCTCATAGTTCTCTTTGGCCAATATGTGGTGCACTGGCAGACTAGTCCAAGACATGTAACCATCTCATTATGAAATGCATAATAAACTTTTGGGTTTCTTGTTTAATTTGAAAGAATTATTGTATGCCTATTTTGAAGAGCTTGTTCATATCAAAGGATTTGATAAAACCCACCATGAGTTGTCATAATGAATGAATAGGTGACTTTGGGAGGTGGTAATACTAGTTTAGGGCTATACCTTTGAGGGTATTGGTGAAATTTTGAATAGATACCCCATCCTAAGTTATAATATCTCTAATAGTGGTTGCATATTATTTAACATGAGCATTGGGATCTCCCTTCCCTTTAAGTTTTGTAAACTCAAGTAGGGTGGGTGGAAAAAGGACTCCTCATATACTTTTATTGAGGGATTATTTTAAATGATTATTTTAGGCCCAAATGGTTCTAAACCATACCAAAGGAATGGTTGGTGTAGACATCCAATTTCTAACACCATTTGTGTTGAAATTGTCAATCTTACTCAAATTTCACTCAAATGCACATTTTAGGTCAAAATCCATAAAATGCCTTAAATGGTTTGAACTTGTCACTTACAAGTGATAGTTCAGGTCAAAGTATCCCTAAATAGGTCAATGCATTTTATGGGCTAGCTAACTTTGATTAGATCAATTTGAGTCAAAATGACCATTTCACCATTTAGTGCTCTGGATCATTCTTTTCTTCTAATTCATCAGTACACATCACATGCTTTTGTTATTTGTTTTTGGGAACATCTTAAATGGAAATATGATTCCAACACATCTAACATCACCCTCTATTTCCTCTCCAGTCAAATTATGACCTAGTAATATGACTTTCTAACCATTTTGATTAATCAAGGGCCAATTTTCAAATAATTGCACAAATGTTGATTAACCTTGTTTAAGGCTAATTAATCAAAATCAAGAGCTTAAGTGGATTTTCCATGAGATTTGTTGAATCTTTATTTTTGAAAATTGATTCTTATTATCTACATCACCTAGTGACATCATTTATGGGGTGGTATCCATCAAGCCACAAGTGCATAAAATATCAAGATTATGGGTCACCCATGCCTAATTAATGCCTCCCATGCCTCTTTAATGCTTATTTATCTTAAGGATATTTATGTATATAATTCCAAATATTAGGATTATCCTCAACCACACATATTAATCTCAAGATGGATGGTTTAGGTTGATCCTGACCAATCTCAAAAATCTATAAATAGGGAGGCCATGAACATCATTTCTAAGCTATCTTCGTGCAAGGTTATTATGCTCAAATATCTTCAAAGCTTGAATATTACAAAGTTATAATGCTAAATTGTTTCCAAAAAGCTTCACTGATAGGCTAGTTTAGTGATTTACAATCAATAGCCTAGGTTTTATGGATTGTTCTTGAGGTATAGGAGGAGATTACCACCATTTTTGACAAAGACAAGGATGTTTGATCAAAGGAGAACATGTTTTTGAGTCACATTAGTATGGTGAATCCATTTGGGAAGGTAATATGGTGTTGATTTATTTCATTTATTTCTTTTTATCCTTTGTAATTCCCATAGGAATAGATAGGATTGGTTAGTTAGTTCTTTATGCATATTTCATTGTTTATGGACTAATGCTTGACTAACTTGCTTTGTAATCCTCTTTACATCATGGCATGCCCGGTGGGACTAGATGCATCCTACACCTAAAAAAGATCACTTTGCAACTCTAAAATATCCATTTGGACCCTTAAAGCTCTTGTAAATTGATTTTCTAACTTATTTTTGTCATTTTTGTTTGCCACAATTTTTACACAGTAACCAACATTGATACAAATACTAACATAAGTTACTGACTTAATTGACACCAGTTAGCAAAACTCACATCGATTAGATCTCAGTTAGCCATAACCAATGTTGGTGGTATTGACCAACATCGGTCACTGTGTTTTGTCAAAAAAACATAGACCTAAGAGCTACTTCTTCAAAGATTGTTGTTTCAAACTCAAAAGAGCTTTAAAGCTAAAGAACATGCTAATAATTTTATTATAGGACCAAGCTTGATATGTGTTTAAAACATGTTTTAATCATCTTTGCATGCTTAAAAATCAATTAGGAACCTTGTTTTTGGTGTTTAACAAAGAATTTAGGTGTTTTTGGTGAATGTTTTCAAAGTTTACAACTAAGACCAAGGGGTCAAATGAACACCACCAAAATTTTCATTTGGGTTTATAAAATTGAACACACTTTTCAATTATTGTTTGCAATAGTTGATTAGATTAATCTTGTTTGGTAAAAAGAGGAATGTTTTGTGTATGTTCTTCCATTTGTCCCCTAGAGGGAACCCTTGGAATCAAAACTGTCATTCCTATTGCAAATAGCCTAGTCCAAGGCTTAGAAAGAATGTCATTTAAAACACTCCCCAAAAACTCATCAAAGTTTGGGTGACCTTGAACATGACCCTAAAGTCTTTCTATTTTCATGATTTCTTTGTTTTTATGCATCTTTGCTTATTAGGGGGACTTCATCAGCTCCCACAAGTTCTTTAGGGAAGCTTTGACTTGAGGTTTCACCTCCCAACATTGACTTCATTTGGATCCTTTGAAGTTGCACACGGAATGTAGTGGTAATTTGGACATCAAACTACACTAATCAAATAGCAAGATGTAGTGGTTACAAAAAAGACTAGGCCTTTTTGTAACAAACTGAGTAATGTGGACCCAAAATCTGTGCTTTTCTTTTGCATTATTTGGCATGAAAGTCATTATGCAATTGATTCCCCTAGAATGATTGAAACCTTGCTAATTTATTAGACCCCACTTTGCCATATCTTGATAGTTTAGACTTAAGAAATTTGTTTTTTGTCATTAGCGTACTTGGTCTTGATTTGTGTCTAAAATTAATTGTTAACTCAATGAACTTAACCAAAACACATTGCCCTCAATTATCTTGAGCAAGGGAGGTGTTACACTGTCCAAATGGAAAATTCATCTTTTCCTTGTTGAAAATTGTTATCAAAAGCTTTGTGTCATGTCACCCACTTTGGTGCAGTTATGCTACCTAATTGAGTCTAAAAATTTTACCCAATTTGTTTAAATCATTCATTTATAATCCACATTCAAAATTGAACCTTTCTGAGTTCTAAGGGTTGGTGCATCAAATTTGGTTCACCATTTATGTACTAAGCTTGTTTTAACTTGGGTTCAATTTTATATTTGGATTGAAGGTTGTTTTTTAAGACTCAAAATAAAATTATCATCTTGGTATATTCAAGTCATCTTGTGTATCGCTTACACTTTGGGTCCTAAAACACATTTTATCCTACTAGAATCATGTGGTGATGTTGTGCTACTTATTTGGTCCTATATTTATACTTATTGATTCATGTATGTCTTTACATCTTGAGTTTCTTATTTCATTTTGTCTTATTCATAATCTAGAGAGCTTTCCTCTAAACTTCTAGAGTCAACTTGTCGCAGTTGAAACTAGCCTTTGTAGTGTGGGTGTATCACAAAGATCTAAGATTTGGTGTACTAGTTTTCACCTTGGGTCTTTGAGCTACCTTACTCTCTTCCAATATATATGATTTCAACTTTACCAAAATTTGAGAAATCTTGTGAACCAAATCTTATAAATTATGTGTGGTTTCAAACCACCCTCCTTTATAGTCTCATCGTTACCTTGGTTATTTGTTTAAAATTGTTACCTTGGTTATTTGTTTAAAAAGAGAGCCAAATCATACTTTGATTGGTTATCAAACATTGGTCCAAAGTTAGTCAAACACACAGAACAACTCTCTTTTTTTTAGACATGACTCCAAGGCTCACTTGTAGTGGGGCCTCTTATGGCCTTAGTTATGAGGATGAGCAATTTTATGATGGTCAAGATACCCTATTGTTTTTTTATCATAACCCCATAATAGTAGGATTTGAATATGATTATAATGAATATCAACCCCAAAAAGATCAAGATGAAGCCCTTCTTAGATTTATAGAATCAGGTGCTAGACTACCTTCTGAATTTCCTTGAAAACAATTACATACCTTAGTTAGAGAATGAGAACAATGATGGCAAGAGAAAGCTTTTGTAAAAATAGACATACTTTCTTCCTCTAACAAAGGAAAGGAAATACAAACATATTCAAAACCCACAAATCTATATCTTCTAACTAAGATCAAGATAATAAGTCAATGATATGCAGATCAACTTGTCATAGACTTAACTGACTCCCTAGTTGCCACTTCAATTCACAATAATGCTTTGAAAGAACATGAAGATATGGTGGAAAGTATGAAACAAGTATTAGATGAGAACATTACCATAGTATATCAAGGTAATCTAAACAAATAGTTAAAGTCACAATAGCCCTTAAGAGATGTTCCATTTGACATATAACATACATTCTTCAATCATCAAGAACCTCTTGTTACTTTACAAACTCTGAAATCCAAACATTCAATTCAAATTGAGGAAATCCCTCAAACAAACCAAATATTGTTAAATAAACATAGAAAGTTCCAAAATCAACAAAGTGCGAAACAACCAAATTTAGGGAATGTTTTACAATCTAAGAATCAATGGCCTATAGCAAAAAATCACAACCAAATCATGGATTAAAAGGTATACATTACCTATAGATCCATACAAAACTAGGGGCACATTCCACCCCAACAAAAATAAAACCAGGGGTGTATTCCACCCCAATAGCAACAAAATTAGGGGCACATTCCACCCTAATAGCAATAAAATTAGGGGCACATTCCACCCCAAGAACAACAAAACTAGGGGTACATTCCATCCTAACAACAACAAAACTAGGGGCACATTCCACCCCAATAGCATCTTATCCAATCCAAAAATTCACCAAACATGCAAGAATGGAATTCTATTAAGGAAATTGTCCAAATATTGGAGATGAATAATAGAGTCAAAAAGTACAAATTTGATGAGATATGCCCATATCCATTTGACTTATCTATTCTCCAAAATCCCTTTCCACCTCATTTTGAGGCACCCAAATTTGAAAAATACAAAGGGAAAGGATATCTGTGTGAACACATATAAGAATTCTTCATCTTATGTCAAGAGGTTGCTTATAGTAGCGAGTACTTACTATGACTATTTCTGCAAAGTTTAGTGGGACAACCTCTTGATTGGCTACTTAAACTACCCAAAGGATCAGTTATAGATTGGAATGTCTTATAAAAAAAGTTCATTAAAAATTTCTCATATAACATAGAACATGAATTAACCATTGTTGACTTATGCAAAGCCAAGCAACATGATGGTGAAAGTTTTGTTGCATATCTACAAAGGTGGAGAGCATTAGCAGGCTGCTTTTAACACAATTTACCAAAAAAATAGTTGTCTGATATCTCTGCATAGAATTTACATCTTGAAGTTACACATAATCTGTGATTAGATTGTGTTAACTCATTTGAAGAAATTATTGACAAAGGAGTACAGATTGAGAAGGCTCTTATTACTAAGGGCCTTGTCAAGATCTTTGCACAAGGTCAAGAATCTAATAAAACTAAATCATTGACTCCTAAAACAGTAATGTAGGATAAGCATAAGGTATTTAGGAAAACTAAGAACATGGTTGGAAATGGGGTGACAAAAATAAGACATATACAAATGGTACAGGTTATGCCTCCTCCAAATGTACAATTAACTCCCTCAAATCTACTACCTACTTTACAAAGACAATTCCACGAAGGACATTTCATAATAATTTTAGAGTCTTTAGCAAGTTAGGAGAATTTATTGAAATAGTGTTACAAAATCTCATTGTATCTAATTTAATTATATGGCTAGTATCAAGGCCATTTCCTCAAGATTAGCCAAAACTAGATAGGCAGAAAGAGAATGAATGGTGTAACTTTCATCATGTTGTTGGTCATGATGCATATCATTGTGTTCAATTACAACATATTATTGAGGACATTATTGAAAATGGTGAGCTAGAAATTAAGTTGGCCCCTAATCAAGACAAAAATTAGGATATGGGAATCTACAAAGACCCCTTTCATCGACATGATCCACCACCACCAAAAAATAATCAAAATGGTCACAATCAAGGATAGAGGTAAAATTAGAACCAACAACAAGGTTAGAATAATAATGAGCATAATTGAGATCATGATCCCTATTGAGTGAATATTTTATCATCAACTAACTGATGACAAAGTGGGTATTTCAACCACAGCACAGGGAGATTTACTTTATGAAAAGTGTGGGTTTACTAGATCTGGATGAGGTAAATCTCTCCTCTCATCAAGGGGAGCTTCCCTATGAATTTTTAAATGCTATATGTATATAAATTAAGCAAAAAATAATACTCAGGTTGGTATGATAGCATCCATCTCTCTTTTTTTAGATATGATGTCTAAGGAACAAGAGAGAGAAATCCTGGTCATTGGCTAAGAACATTCCTCTTCTTTCAGGAATGGTATCTAGCATAGAGTAAAAAACCCCTTGAATTATAAAAAAGTGCACAAGGAAACCCTACGTAAGCACCAAGTCTTTTATTTCCTCCTTCACTGATTCAGAATATGTGTAACCGTAGAGTGAAACAAAACACAAAGTCTTTGCTTGAAACTACAAAGATAAAAGGATCACCAAGATAAAAGTAGCTCAAAGTCTCTCTTCTATCTTTTAGAAACATCCTCAGATAATGTCAACACACACACTTTGATTATTAAATCAAACAAATAAGAGGTTATTAGGAAAGAGGACATAAGAACTATTTCCTAAATAACACAGATAACTTCAACACAAAGTCTGAAATAAACCTGCTTCTCATTCATTCGATGAAATATGATTTACAAGTTGAGCACAAAGTCTCAAGAAGTGTCTCAATTTTAGCAAAGTTTTTTATCTCAATTATTAGAGATATATTTACAAAATAGGTCTCCACTATATATAGGGAGAAACTTTCAAAAACTAGAAAATATTAAAATACAAAAATATCCTAGTCAAAGATGACTCATCTTTCACTTTGAGATTTTTTTTTGGAATTTTTACATGTAATTACACATTACAAAATTGAATGCACTTTTACATGATAAAAGTGCATGAGAAGAGGAAGAAGAAAGAAGGCATGTATGGGTGGAAAAAATTTCCGCCCTTGTATACTAGAGAAGTTCTTGTGCATAGGTGGCAAAAATTGCCACCTGTGCATGCCAGGGAGAAAGTGTGTCGTCGGTGAAAATTGCCATCGATGCATGTTGAAGAAGAACATGCAAGGGCAAAAAAAATCACCACTCTTGCATCTGGATGAGAGAAAATAGGGATGCATGGGTAGCAAAAATTGCCGCTCCTACATAGAAGAGATCAAAAGATGCAAGGGCGGCAAAAAATGCCACTCTTGCATGTTGGGTGCAAACACTTGTCACATTTTGCTATCTTTTTCCATTGGGTGCTTTTTCATAGGCTTTTCTCTTTAGTCAGGCATTTCCTTTGCTTTTTTCTTTTGTCTTTTCTAGCTTTGTCTCTTCCTACTATGATTTGAGCTATCGGGCTATCTTTCCAGCTAGTCACTTGGTTCTTCTATTAAGTTCTGCACTCTATTTGAATTTCCATGGATTTTCCTTTACTTTAAAATCTGACATTTGAGGGGCCGTCAACGGTCACCAGCTGCTTAAACAAAGTGTATGAACCAAATGTTGAACCTATTGTTGATGCTTGCCAATGGAAATTTATGTTTAAACCAAGGCAATGAACCAATTCCAAAAATAACCAATTGTTAGAAGCTTGTTCTTTTGACTGATCTCTCCTACAGAAGCTTTTTAACGTATTGAACCTGTTAACTTTAAGCATGTTGAGTCTGCAGAAACATATCTGCAGAGTTTGTAGTTTTCTCTAACCTTGAAAGAGTTCGTAGATTTCAACCTGTAAAAGCCCATAGAAATTGACCTGCTGAGTCCATAGATTTTCAAGAAGCTTGAAAAATGAGGAATTTAAATGCCCAAGACAAATTTTGAAAAGGGAAGAGACAATTTTGATCTATAGGTTGTCCAAAAAATGAGTGGCATTTTTTGGGGACAACAGCTGGCTCTAATTGGGGAACTTCCTTCTATTGCAAAAATCGATTGAAGGGAGTAGAATCCAGAATCTCCAGTGCCTTGAAGCGTGCCATTGGGCTATGGAGTCATGCTACCCAAAAAGAAAGGCTCCAAAAAAAATGAAAAATGAAAAGCACAAAAGAGAACTAAAGACTATACAGATATACATATGTACTGGCGATCTTTTTTGATGCCTCAAAATTTGAAGTGCTTCAGATGCCGCCCACTGTGAGATAGTGAAAATGGTGTGCCATCCTGATAAACTAGCAGGAAACCATTTTGTCCTCAAAAATGGTGACTGGTGAATGGAACTCTCCACCAAGAAACCATTTTTATGTGTCTTCCCCTTGGTTCTCTTCTCTTGCTGCCCCTTGGCAAGGCTTGCTTTTTAGTCTGAGAACCATGAATCTCGGTTCTCCTACAGAGTCCCTTTTTCTGATTCTAATGGGTAGCGACCTGGTCTATTACCATAATTTGTTGTTTTGATAGTTCAGTCCAGCACATGTCTTGATTGTCCCATTCAAATGCCTGGCAGACCACCAGTTCGGCATCTCCTTTGTCTCGAGTAGCTCCCCATTTGAGTAACAGAGATTCATACTCGGTAGCGTTGTTGGTGTTGCTGAACTGCAACTCATGTAAAGAAGGAATAATATCCCCCTTAGGAGATATCAACACCAAATTGGCCCCAACACCTGTAGAGGAATTGTTTCCATCCATTTCCTAGATCCAAACATCACCAAAAATGGATCTTCTATCAGATTTCTCTCCATTAGAGATGGAAGACCCTTTTTCATTTGTACTGCACCCTACCAATCCTTCTGATGTCTGGTTTCTAAAAACTCAAACAAAATTTAAGCTTCAAGGGCCGATGTTTGGGTCTTAACATCTTGTACCAACTGATCGGGGTTGGACTGCGGGGCTTCAAATTTAGTCATTTGACTTTTGGTCTTTTTGACATGATCAGTTATGTCAAATGACTGAATTAGACTAGGCACAGAGGATGGGAGTTCATCCTTTTGGTTTTTGGGAGGAGCAGGTGGACTAGACTGTGAAATTGAAGTAGAAGTTGTAAAACTATTTGGGATACTCAATTATTTAGCAACCACTGGATCCATTGGCTGGAAAGATAGAGTGGTTCCACATTCAACAATCAAAATTGTAGGTTGAGGTCGCTCTTCTATTTCTCCTTTATCAGCATGTTGAGCTGACTGGTTTTGGGACTAGGTGAACATAGCATTTGACCCCTCAGCTACATTACCTTCTCTTTTGGGTTCATCTTGATAGTTCAAGAAAATGATGTGGGAGTCACCAGTTGATTCTTCTTGATCAAACTTAGGTTGGAAAGAGAAATCATGTTCTATTTCCAAATAGCCAATTGCTGAGTTGGTTGGAGGCACTTCAAGGGCAAGGTTCCTCTATGGGGGAGGAAGAAGATTTGACTACCCTTGACTTCTAGCAGCGTTGCCTTGATATGGATGATTGGGGAGTGTTGTCCTTGGTATATATTTATATAGAGGACCAAAAGACATACCTTGTGCCATTTGCCTTCTGAGGACTAGCAATTCATTTGCTAGCTTTTGCACCATTGGATCAGTGGTGGCTGAAGGGGAATATTCAAAAGAAGGAGAAGATTTACCTCTGTTTGGATCTCTTCTTATCTTTCCAGCCAAGATAAGGTCATATTCTACCTTAGTAGCCAAGTCTTGAGCAGTAGCAAGGTCTATGTGTCTGGCCCATCTCAGCAAGAAACTCACTTCAGGTAGCTGTGAGTTGATGAAGAAACACATGAGATTCTGAGGTGTCGGCTGGGCACTAATGGGAATCATATGCCTCATCTTGTTGAACCTAACAATGAAGTCCCTCATAGGCTCATGAGGTTCCTTCTTCATTTGAGTGAGTTGGGCTAGCAATGCATGTGCATCTTCTACAGGCTTGAATCTGGCTTCAAATTTATCTTTCAGGGTGTCCCAGTCAGTCACTAATCCAGTCTACAGGTGGTAGGACCAGTTTGTAGCAGTGCCTTGTAGTGTCTCCATGAACAACTTGACTGCTATGTCTTCAAATTCCACCCCTATTATGCCACAAGCTATGCTGAAAGCTATGATGTGTTCATCATGATGAACTTTCCCATCACCAAAGAATTTGGGGAAATTTTTCCTTAAAATGTGTGGAAGCTCATGCAGAGGTGGAGTCAAGTTGAGTGGGCCAAAAGAGTTACCCCAGGGGCCTAGAATTTCCATTATTTAATTATGAAAAATAGGAATAACAAATCTGGGTGGAGTGGCTAGATTGTAGAACAAGAATGGAAAAGAACTGGCCCTACTTCAGCTTAAGGCTTGAGGCTTCAAATTGTGCACTCTTTCCTAGCAGCTCTGGTTTTGTAGACCAGATAATATAACAGAGATGGAGGAAGATGGTAAGGATATAATGATAATGGGTAAGACATGGAATGGAGTTGCCAGACTATGTAATGGATAAGGGTTATAATGATTATGGGTAAGACAGGTGATGTTTCAATCTAAAAATTGAGACTCCAAATTGCAAAAAATTACTGTGTCCCCAGCGGAGTTGCCAAAAACTATTGGTTGAATATTTTGTCATCAACTAACTAATGAAAAAAAGGGTATATCAACCACAACATAGTGAGATTTACTCCATGAAAAGTGTGGGTTTACCAGATCTGGATGAGGTAAATCTCTCCTCTCAGCAAGGGGAGGTTCCCTATGAATATTTATATGCTATATGTATATATAATTAAGCAAAAAATAATACTTTGGTTGGTATGACAACATCCATCTCATTTTTTAGAGATGATGTCTAAGGAACAAGAGAGAGAAATCTTGGTCATTGGCTAAGAACATTCCTCTTCTTTCAGGAATGGTATCTAGCACAGAGCAAAAAATCCCTTGAATTGTAACAAAGTGCACAAGAAAACCCTACATAAGCACAAAGTCTTTTGTTGCCTCCACTGATTCAAAATATGCATAACTGTAGAGTGAAACAAAGCACAGTCTTTGCTTGAAACTATACAGATAAAAGGATTACCAAGATAAAAGTAGCTAAAAGTCTCTCTTCTATCTTTTAGAAACATCCTCAGATAATGTCAACACACACACTTTTCTTATTAAATCAAACAAATAAGAGATTATTAGGAAAGAGGACATAAGAACTATTTCCTAAATAACGCAAATAACTTCAACACAAAGTTTGAAATAAACCTGCTTCTCATTCATTTGATGAAATATGATTTACAAGTTGAGCACAAAGTCTCAAGAAGTGTCTCAATTTTAGTAGAGTTTTTGCTCTCAATTATCAGAGATATATTTACAAAAGAGGTCTCCACTATATATAGGGAGAAACTTTCAAAAACTATAAAATATTAAAATACAAAAATATCCTAGTCAAAGATGACTCAACTTTGACTTTGAGATATTTTTCCAGAATTTTTACCTGTAATTACACATTAAAAAATTGCATGCACTTTTACATGACAAAAGTGCATGAGAAGAGGAAGAAGAGAGAAGGCATGTATGGGCAGCAAAACTTGCTGCCCTTGCATATTGGAGAAGTTCTTGTGCATAGGTGGCAAAAATTGCCGCCTGTGCACGTCAGGGAGAAAGTGTGTCATCAGTAAAAATTGCCGCCGACGCATGTTGAAGAAGAACATGCAAGGGTGGCAAAAATCACCACTCTTACATCTGGATGAGAGGAAACAGGGATGCATGGGTGGAAAAAATTGTCGCTCCTGCATAAAAGAGACCAAAAGATGCAAGGGCGGAAAAAAATGCCGCTCTTGCATGTTGGGTGCAAATACTTATCACGTTCTGTTGTCTTTTTCCATTGGGCACTTTTCCGTAGGCTTTTCTATTCAATCAAGGTTTTCCTTTACTTTCTGCTTTTGTCTTTTCCAGCTTTGTCTCTTCCTACTACGATTTGAGCTATCGGGCTATCTTTCTAGCCAGTCACTTGGTTCTTATTTTAAGTTCCGCACTCTATTTGAATTTCCACAAATTTTCCTTTACTTTAAAATCTAACGTCTGAGGGGCCGTCAATGGTTTCCAACTGCTTAAACAAAGTGGATGAACCAAATGTTGAACCTGTTGTTGATGCTTGCCGATGTAAATTTCTATTTAAACCAAGGCGATGAACCAATTTCAAAAATAACCAATTGTTAGAAGCTTATTCTTTTGACTGATCTCGCTTTCAGAAGTTTTTTAACTTGTCGAACCTACTAACTTCAAGCATGTTGAGTTCGTAGAAACATATCTGCAGAGTCCGTAGTTTTCTCTAACCTTGAAAGAGTCCATAGATTTCAACCTGTAAAAGCCCATAGAACTTGACCTGCTGAGTCCGTAGATTTTCAAGAAGCTTGAAAAATGAGGAATTTAAATGCCCAGGACAAATTTTGAAAAGGGAAGAGACAATTTTGATCTGTAGGTTGTCCCAAAAATGAGTGGCATTTTTTGGGGACAACAATCCCGACACTAATAATGTGGCTTATACCAATATACCTTATGACTACAATAACACTGTGGGATGCATTTTTGCAACCCACATTTCCACTATTACTGTAACACTGCATGGCCAATCTTGTGTTCCTCACAACATGAGACCCATCATTATAGTGTCAACACCCTCTACCCCTAGTAATACCATGTTGAATTTGCATCATCATGTTGCTACTCCATTTGCATAAGTTACTAATCCTGAATAATAGTACCATTCTTCTAAAGGCTCCTCGTTGACCCAAAATTATATAAATAATACTAATCACCCATGAATCACCATCTAAGGCCCTTTGCCTTGCTATTCTAATTATAATAACTCCTTGCCACCTCTAGGTTGTACATTCACAACTAGACACCCATGAGTTACCATTCAGGGCCCTTCACCCACTTCTTTCCATAAACTCAATGAGAACATTGTGTCAATGGTTCTAAAGTTGAATACTATCCCAACAAAGACTAAACTAGTCTAATCCACAATTTAAAGGCCTTATAGTCTAATGGATCAATTAGATAAAACCCCTACACAAATTTCCATATTATAACTCTTGCAGACATGTGATTTCCATAAAACCATCTTCAACAAAATTTTATAAGAGTCTATTATGCCTAATGATATAAACCTTGATCAATTCTAGAACCTAGTTGGACATTTGTCTTCATTTTGGTAGATCACATTTGATCAAAAGGACATGTCCACCCTTGGCCCAAACCACAATAACCCACTATACATTGAGATAATCATTGCAGATCAAAAGATCAAGTGGGTTCTTATAGATAATGGTTTAGGGTTAAACATCATATCTCTTAAATTCATGTGATGATTGGGTTACATGGGCAAGGACATTTAGCTAGAGACTATTACAATCAAGGCTTATGACAATGCTGAGAGGGAGTAATTTGGTACAATTTGGTTATTGATCATGGTTGGGGCTATTTCTCATCACATGTTATTCCATATTATGGATATTGAGCTTCCTTATAATATACTTCTTGGTCATCCTTGGATCTATGAAGTATAGGTAGTTCCTTCTACTCTCCACCAATGCCTTAATTTTCCCCATGATGAGATCAAGGTTACTATTCCCGTTGATCAGTAGCCATACCAATACTAAAAACATCTTGAAGTAGAGTTTCATAATTACAACTATTGCCAAGGTTTTGAATTAATTTCAAATAATAACAAAGCCATCATTTCTCATCTATCTCCATCTAATTATATAGACCCTAGTGATCTAGCTTTCACTTCAATTGATCCATTTCCTATAGCTGTAGTCAATAAATTTTTTATTAAAGATGTAGGCATTTCCATGTACCATTTAAAGGATGTCCTCCATATTGATAAATTACCAAAATCCCCTAAAACATTTGGTAAGCCTAAAACTTCTCAGACTCTTAATAGACTCATTCAGATTTGGTAACCAAATAAGAAGTAACTAAAACCTCCTATGGTTTTTGTGCCTGTAATTGCACCAAAAAAAGATTGAGAGGCTTTTACCGAGGGAGATTGGTTATAGTCTGAGGGCATTACAAATTGTTTTCAAAATCCAAAGTATCCTATCCCTAATAGGATAATGGATTATCTTGACTATATAGGGAAAGGTCTTATCCCACATGCACAAGGAATTTTAGAGCCCTTATCATCTGGATTTGTCAATGGGAATCATGGTCCCAGATTTAAACCACCAAAGGATGACCTCATAACATTTGGTAGTGACTCTTCCAAAGTGACTAGTAACGAGACTCCTAGCAGTGATGCAAGCCTTTTTAATGAGCTTGTTGATTTAGATTTGTTTTATTCAAATTCCATACTAACCATAACACCTATTAGAGCTTCCCATCCTGCATCAAAATTCCATCCAATTGGAGCTTCCCATCCTGAAGTAAAAACCCGTCCTAGTGGTGTTTCCCTTCTTGAAGTAGGACATTGTATCTTTACCATTGGTGCTTCCCATCCTGAATTAAACCCTCACTGTAACCTATGTCTTTGCCATATTGAGCTCATAGATTGGGATCGGAAAAAGTTAGTCATATGCCTTGATGAGTTTCAAATGAAGAATTATTTCCAGAATATATGGGCCTATTAGATGCATTCCCTGTTGGTGATCATAAATAGGGTTTTGATTTTTCATTGAATTATTCTACCTACTTTGGAGAGTAGGCAAACTTTTTTGGTCATAATAAATAACTAACATCAATATATTTAGGTGAAAACCTCTTTGAGGCACTTATTGATCAGGTAAAAAGTAAAGAAAAAGATAAACCTTTGAGTGAAAACCTATTTTAGGCACTCCTAGGTAGGAAAGTTTACTCAACCCCTCAGGATGTAGAAATTCCATATAGCCCAAGTTCCATAGCTAGTACAAGCATCTCTTCAGAACCACATCAAATATTTTAGCATCTTGCTCTTGAGTTTCCATAGGTCTTTACCAATTGGCCTTTATGTAAGAAGGTAGATTTTGATTCTTCATATTATCTAGATATTTGCAAGGAACAACAAGAAGATATAACAGAAGAAGATCATGACCATACATTGCCTACAATTCTAGAGGATGGATCCACACTCCTTATGGAGAGCACAACATAAGTGAATTTGGGAACCCATGAGGATCCTAAAAATGTTTATCTTGGATCTTCCCTTACTGAAGCAGAATGTGAACATATTATATCCATTCTTAAGGATTATATAGATATCTTTACATTAGCATATTTTAACATGCCAAGCCCATATCTAAATTTAGTTGTGCATCATCTTGTTGTTCACCTTAATGTTAAACCAGTCAAGCAAAAGTTAAGATGCATTCACACATCACCCTTTTGGTTAAGCTCGAGTTGGAAAATTTGTTAAGAGCCAATTTTATCAAAACACTAGACTACTCTGAATGGATTTATAGCCTGGTGCCAGTAAGTGAAAATACCCTAGGCATACGTGTTTTTACTAATTTTCATGATGTCAATAAGGCATGTCCCAAAGATGATTTTCCTTTGCCCAACATTGACATGATTGTCAACTCAACTACTAGGTACGAGATGATATCCTTAATGGATGGATTTTTTGGTTACAATCAAATCAAGATATCCCCTAAAGATCAGCATAAGACCATTTTCACCACTCCATGGGGGTCATTCTGTTACCAAGTCATGCCATTCAGTTTGAAGAATGCTTGATCCACATATCATCATGTAATGATTGTCATCTTCCATGACATGATGCATGACATTGTTGAGGACTATGTTGATGATATACTAGAAGAATCAAGAATAAGATATGGACACCCTCACATTCTACAAAGAATATTTGAGAGGCTTCATGCATATAAAGTTTGCTTGAATCCTAAGAAATGTGTATTTTGAGTCACATCAAGAAAATTTATAGGGTTCATTGTATCACAACGAGGGATTAAATTCAACCTTGCAAAACTCATTTCTATTATGGAAATGCCTCCACTAAACAATCTTAAACAACTACGAGGTCTACATTACAAGATCTAGTTTATATGCAAGTTCATTTCTCAACTGGTAGATAAGTGACACCCATTTACCCATCTCTTAAAGAAAGGGGTGACATTTCAATAGGATGAATATTTTTAGATAGGATTTGCAAAGATTAAAACATACTTGGTCAATCCACCAGTTTTATGACCTTTGACACAAAGAAGGCCACTACTTCTTTATATATCAACCACAAGTGGACTTTTGGCTCAACATGATGATCATGGTAAGGAACACTTGGTTTATTATTTAAGCCACAATTTGGTAGCCTATGAACATAATTATATGCCTATTGAGAAGGCATGTTTATCTATGGTATTCACCACTCATAAATTGCAACATTATATGTTAAACAATAAAACTATTATTATCACCAAGGTACATCCTCTCAAGTTCCTCTTATCTAAATTAGCTCGCAAAGGACACATGGCTAAATGGATTATGCTCTTTAGTGAGTTTGATAATGAATACCAGAACCAAAAGGCAACCAAAGGATAGGTTCTTGTGAACCAATTTTTAGAAGCTCCTATTACAGCCACTCAAGCTCTTAACTTTAACCTTCCAGATGATTCCATCATGACAATAGAACAAGCATCACAAGAACTTGAATAGTAGACACTCTATTGTGATAGCTCCTTCACATCCTAAGGATCTGGAGCTGAGATATTATTGATCACACTATAAGGGGATTTGATCCCCAAAGCCTTCCATATACAATTTTAGTGTACAAACAATATGGCCAAATATGAGGCATTGGTTATAGGGATCCATCTTTCCATATAGTGGGATATTCAAATCTTAAATTTATATGGAGATTCACAGCTAATCATTAATTAGAAAACTGATTAGTATTAAATAAGAGATGATAAGCTTATTCCTTACAAGCAAATTGTTGATAAACTTAAAACATATTTTAAATCTCTATAGTTTGAGCAAGTTCCATGAGTCAACAACAGATCTATTGATGCCATGGAAATAATTAGTTCCATGATTCAAATGCATGATAGTGCTAAAGAATATCAATTCTTGATTGCAAATATTCTTTAGCCAAGACATATTCTATCAAATTTAGAGAGGATATGCACCATTGTTGATCCTAAACCCTCACCTGAGCTACCATGTTAACAAGATTTTTATAACTATTTCTATAGTCATGTCTTTCCTACCAACCATTCCAATAACCAACAAAAAACTTTTCCCTCATTGCCTAACATGTTATATCCTCCTTGTAATCATGATTTATCTAAAAGGCTATGATGGATCACTTCTTAATTATTTATCTTTGGGAGAATCCAAGCTAGCACAAAATAAAGTTCATGAAAGAATGTGTGGGTAGTCTTAGAAAAGGAACTTCTTAGAATAGGCTATTCTTGGCCCAAAATAGATATATATGCTTGCAATTATTAAATAAGTGTGTTCCTTGTCAGTAGCATGGCAACGTGATACATGCACCTTCCTTACAATTGTAGTTGATTACAACACCATGGTCATTCTAAACATGGGGTCTTGATCTCATTAGGGAAATTAACCCAGTATTTTTAGATGGCCATAAGCACATTTTGATTGTAATTGGGTACTTTACCAAGTGGATTGAGGCTATTCCTCTCACTTATGATACAGGGAAACAAATAGCCAAATTCATTCATTAGCATATCATATGTCGATATGGCATCCCATCCTATATTATATTTGATAATGTTGGATCCTTTGTAAACCAAGATGTGAGATCTCTTTGTGAAAAATTCAAGATCAAAATCAATAAATCCACTCCATATAACCTGCAAGGAAATGTACAAGCTGAGGCATCAAATAAAACCATTCTAACCATCTTATAAAATATTGTTAATGATGTTTGCCATAGTTGGCACTTGTAACTTTTTCCTGCCCTCTAGGCTTATATAACCAATCATCATACCCCAAATGGAGCTACTCCATACTTCCTTGCTTTTGGAACTAAATATATCATCCTAGTCAAGATTGAGATCCCATCATTAAGAATATCACTAGAGCACATTGAAGATGATGAAGACTATAAATCCTCATGACTACAAGAACTAGAACTTTTTGATGGTAAGTGTTTGGTTGCCCTAGAAAACTTGCAAGCCTACCAGAATAGATTGTGGAGAAGATACAATAAATACATTCTCTTTCAAAAATTTGAGATTGGTGACTTAGTTTTGAAAGAGAACTAGAAAAACATGAATGTTGAACCCAAAAAGAAAGGCAAAATTTAGCCTAATTGGTTAGGACCGTATATTGTTACAATAAACTATGGATTAGGAGCATACTGACTGGCTAAACCTAATGGTGAAGAAATTTTAAAGCCCATGAACATTTTACACCTTAAATGGTCTACACATGAATAGATTTGAACCATTGTCTATAAGACCCCTGACTTGGGGGAAACTTATGTTGTCATAATTTTATCCCACCCTTTTATCTTACCTTGAACACAAATTATACTACACTGGTTTGCTTTTCATGAACCCTGATAGTAAAGGCTTTAAACTCTTGGCACTCTGAACACATTCTTCATCCTATTCTAGATTTCTCTCTTTAAGATGCATATTCTTTGTTATGTCTAGGACATGTTATAAGCTTGAACACTTTTTGTCCTTTGAACAATTATGATCTCAATTATCTCTCATGAGCATTATGAACATCTTCAGCAGTAGTTTTATAAAGCAGTTCAGCTAGGACAATCTTGTACAAATTTTGACAGGAGAACAGCCACATCTTCTCAGTACAAGATTTGTTGCTTTATTATTTTATCAAGAACACTGCTCTCACTAATTTATGAGCATGAGCCATTGTAGCTGGCTTAGCTATCTTATTGAAACCTCTATTCTTATGATGTGCATCTCCTTGACTAGATGGTCCCACCTTGTGCATATTTTATTCCAAAAATACCAAAAACATTAGAACATGATCCACAAAAGAATAAAAACATTGCCTCACACTTCTATACATTTGTACATTCCCATTCTACCATCCCTCACCCTCACTATTTTGTGAGCAACTATTAAGTTTGAATGCTCTCACAATTTTGTGAGAAACTATTAAGTTTGAAAGCTCTCACCATTTTGTGAGCAACTGTTACGTTTAAATGCTCTCACTATTTTTTGAGTAACTATTAAGTTTGAACGCTCTCACCATTTTATGAGCAACTGTTAAGTTTGAATGCTCTCATTGTTGTGTGAGAAATTGTTAAGTTTGAATGCTCTCACCATTTTATGAGCAATTATTAAGTTTGAATGCTCTCACCATTTTGTGAGTAATTATTAAGTTTGAACACTCTTACCATTTTATGAGCAACTATTAAGTTTAAATTCTCTCACCATTTTGTGAACAACTATTAATTTTGAATGCTCTCACCATTTTGTGAGCAACTATTAAGTTTGAATGCTCTTGCCAGTTTTCAAGCAACTATTAAGTTTGAATGCTCTCACCATTTTGTGAGAAACTATTAAGTTCGAATTATCTTACCATTTTACAAGCATAGAAACACTAGTTTATTTTATCTTACCCCATGCACTTGCCATTTTGTAAGATCATTCTTTCTCATCTCATCATCTTCTTGTTTGCCAGACCTTTCTTGTTAGTTTTTTATATCTTCCATTTCTTCTAGAACATTAATCATGCTAGTTTAATCATCATTTTTTTTCTAGACCATTTTTTGGGAGAACTACATTTGGCCTGAAGTTCATATTGGAACATGCATCCATGGAATTATATAGGCAGCGTCCACTTGTCTTATACATCTAGAGTCAACTCAGCCAACCCATTCTTTTTCTTCTCTTTCCCCATTTCTTCTGTCATTGTTCCACTTTAATTAGGGAATAATTGTCATGTCATGGTTCTTTGTTATGATGTGGTGAAAAGTAACGTATCTTCCGCACATGCATGAACATTTGTCTTTTAACCACACCAACTTGGTTTTTGTTTATGTATGTTTATTTGAGTTTTTTTGGTGTTTTGTTGTGTTTTCTTTGTGTTTTGTTGTGTTTTCTCACCTCTCCTTTTATTTCTTCTCCTTTTCTCCTTTTATTACGTCTTGTCTCATCTTGGTCTTATGTTTTTTTGTTTTATTTTGCTTTTATCTTTTGTGTTTCATAACATCTTGATGATTCACATGGATCTCAATTGTTTATATCTTGATCCTATGTTATTACATTGTTCTTGGACCATTTTGTTTATTTTATTATTTTCGGTGTCTTGTTTTTTTTTTTTGCTTTTCTCTTTTTGTGTTCAAGAATACCTTGATGGTACACATAGATCTTGATTATTCATATCTTGGTCTCATGTCGTTAAGACATTCTTGCCTTTTGTTTTTAAACATTTTTGTTCCTAATTCAATATTGATAGATCATAGCTTAATTTCAAGTTAGGTTCATTTATGTTTGTCTTTTTATTTGTTTTTTCCTTTTTTGTTTAAATGTAAATCATTGTAACTTTGGTTTTGGTCATTATTTTACCATTATTCTTAGTTATCGATATTCACATTTGAAATGGATTAGTGCAATTGGAATCTTATGTCATTCTAAGTTATTCATACTTATGATGCCTAATTTATTTTTCTATAGAAAGCACTTTATGTTCAGGTCTCAAAGTCTTAATGTCAACATAAGCTCCAATGAATGATTCTCAAGAACACTTTGTAAAACCTAGGCTCATGATATGGAATTAGGTTTCTAGGTAGCATGCATTTTAGGCTTCTTTGTCTATGCTTAGACATGCATCTCTTTATAGACATTATAAGTCTAATCAATTCTTGGTCATTATTCATCATTCCTCTTTCCAATTTCTCCCAAACTTGGGTGAACTACATTGGCCTAAAGTTCATGTTGGAACATGAGTCCATGGAACTATGTAGGAAGTGCTTAATTTATATTAAGGTCAGGTCAACTATCTATATTCATATTTTCATCTCTCCATTATTCTTTGTGCATTATCATATGCTTGGTTTTATATGGCTTTCTAAGCCATTACACCATCACATGTACATTTTTTCCTGTTTGCTTTAACCTATCATTTCACTTATATTCTTGAGCTATTTTACTTGTCAATTTCCCATTTTAGGGCCCAACATCTGAACCATGTCCAAATAAAATCAGCTCTATAGGGGAAAAATCATTATTTATTCTTTATCAATGATCAATATATGCCCTACTGGGGCACAACTATTTTATCATGATCAAAGTATGCTCTACTGGAGTACTTCTTATATTCTCTTTGGAGACCCCATTCTAGTGGTGCTTCCCTTCCTAAAGTAGAACGTTCTCTATTTTCTTCTAATTCCAAGCTCTCCACATTAAAGCCCATGATGGTAATATTTTATTGTGAAACTTATCTCAAGATTGATCAATGTTGTAAGTGTGTAGCATGTACTCTCAAATTGGGTACATTTATAGTGTGTCACTCACATTTATGGATTGTATCTTTTCCATTCCCCCTATATTTGGGGCCTATTATACCTCTCATATATTTTGATCATTGATGGTAATCACATGTGCAAGCATTAGCTCATCTAGATGTGATCTATTCTATGGATTAACCTCTTACTTTATCTCTCTTTTTTGTGAGTCCATCCTTCTCTTTCATCCTAGTATGTCCTCTCAAGGGGGCATCATGGGTTTGTTCCAATTTATTCTTGATAAATCTTTTCTTTGAAAAGATGTTTCTTCACTTGAATGTCTTGTTGTGTCTTTTAAAATAGGGGTAAAATGTAGACATCTAATTCCTAACACCATTTGTGTTGAAATTGTCAATCTTACTTGAATTTCACTCAAATGCACATTTTAGGTCAAAATCTGTAAAACACCTTAAATGATTTGAACTTGTCACTTACAAGTGTCAATTTAGGTCAAAATATCCCTAAATAGGGCAATGCATTTTATGGGCCCACTAAATTTGATTAGATCATTTTGAGTCAAAAAAGACCATTTCATCATTTAGTGCTCTGAATCACTCTTTTCTTCTAATTTATCGGTACACACCATGTGCTTTTGTTATTTATTGTTAGGAACATCCTAAATGGGAATACAATTCCAAAGCATCTAATGTAAGCCTCAATTTCCTCTCTGGTCAAATTATGACCTAGTAATATGACTTTCTAACCATTTTAATTAATCAAGGGCCAATTTTCAAATAATTGCATAAATGTTGATTAACCTTATTTAAGGCTAATTAATCCAAATCAAGATCTTAAGTGGAATTTCCATGAGAGTTGTTGAATATTTATTTTATAAAATTAATTCTTATTATCTGCATCACCTAGTGACATCATCTATGGGGTGGCATCCATCAAGCCATAAGTGCATAAAATATCAAGATTATGGGTCACCCATGCCTAGTTAATGCCTCCCATGCCTCTTTAATGCTTATTTATATTGAGCATATTTATGGATTTGATTCCAAATATTAGGATTATCCTCAACCACACATCTTCATCTCAAGATGGACTGTTTAAGTTGATCTTAACCAATCTCAAAAATTTATAAATAGGGAGGCCATGAACATCATTTCTAAGCTATCTTGGTGCAAAGTTATTATGATCAAATATATTTAAAGCTTGATTATTTTAAATTCATAATTCTAAATTGTTTCCACAAAGATTCATTAATAGGCTAGTTTAGTGATTTACAATCAAGATCCTAGGTTTTATGGAGTGTTCTTGAGGCATTGGAGGAGCTTACCACCATTTTTGGCAAAGACAAGGATGTTTGATCAAGGGAGAACATGTTTTTGAGCCACATGGGTATGGTGAATCCATTTTGTAAGGTAATATGGTGTTTCTTTCTTTCATTTGTTTTTTGTTATCCTTTTTAATTCTCATAGGAATAGATAGGCTTGTTAAGTTAGTTCTTTATCCATATTTCATTGTTTATGGACTAATGCTTGACTAACTTGATTTGTAATCCTCTCTATAGTTGGATGGGATTTAAGAGGAAGGTTTGGGTAAGTTGTGGATGGAAACCCATTAATAAGAAAAGATAGAGATTGATAATGTGGAGTATGGTAATCTAGTAAGTAGTTGTCTGGCTAGTTGGATTTGGAAAACATATGGTAATAAGGTGGAAGAAAGTTAGACATAGAAATAGGATCTATCACATGTAAAGGAATGTAAATAGGTGTTATGTAAATTAGAATAAAGAATGGTGGTGGTGTATTTGGAGGAATTTAAGAAAATATTCCTCTAATAGGATTTTAAATGAGAGGTTGATATGGTTGATGAATGTTAAAAGCTACAAGGTTGGGAAATACATGAGTAAGGATGTACTAGGGATACTTTTTTCAAGTGTAGTTACTATGGTGTGGGTTAGTTAGTTATTGTGGTGGTTTATAGGTTGATTTTGAGATGGGAATGAATGAATAATATCCTTGGTTAGAAATGATATAGGCCATCCCTTTATTTAGAGACATAGTTTCTCTTTAAATCCTAAATACGATCCACTTAGGTAGAGATGAGTTAATTTAGTGAAGAAGTGGTGTTAGATTTAATAAATTCCTTCATGAAAGATTCAAGATGGAAATAATAATAACTAATAACAAACTAGTTTGTGTTTGAGCACTCAGGAGGAGCTACTTTTGGTTTCTCACTTTGGACATAGATGTTTTGGTTATTGTTATAGGGGTGTGTGGAATGTTTGAATCTACTTAATCCATATTATAGATAGTGGATTATCTAAATTTACTGATCAAAACTCTAATTTTTTTATATGTGGGATTTATAAGATAATCGATAGTGTAATTGTGATGTGAGGGTAGATCAATCCTCCATTTTTAAATTCATATTATTAGATTATTGGTAGTTACCAACCATCAAAGGGGTCCCACACTTCTTGAATCACTACCTTGGAACTAATTTATGAGTTTGAGGATAAAGGGTTTATAAACTGAATCTCCACATTTGAGTGGAGTTTTTGTTGTTCTAATTGAATAAGGAATCCTCACCATATATTTGGTGGTTCCTCTTATAGTTATCTAGGTGGAAGGATCTCTCAAAGTCTTACCCATATAATTTTTTGGGGGTATATGAATACCTTTAGAGTAAATGGACAAGAAGAGAAAAGGTGGAATAAATAAGTAAAATAAGATAACAGAACAATATTAATCCTTTCATGTTGGGTTCACCAATTTATGTACATGATGTAATTGACTCACTAACCTTAATTCACTCAACCTCATGATTTTGATCGAGGCAACTAGTGAAAAGATGATAGGATTAAAATTTTATGGGTTTGGTTGATTAGGTTAATGTACAAGGATGACGTTTTAGATTATAGGTGATATAGGGTGTTCATAGTGATACCATAAGAGTTATCCTATGTCACATTCCTTGTCGACAGAGGAAATTTGAGAGGAGATAGATTCCAAGAAACCTCAGTGTGAGAGAGGACAATATATCTAAGTTTTTTGGTCAATATTGGGTATGGGGGATTAAGTATACTTATGTTGAATAACCCTAGGGGATTGATTTTAACTTTTAATTTGACTATTTACAATTATTTTCATATTCAAAGTGATTTAAAATATGATGATCCTAGCCCTGAGGAGAAAAAAAACAAAGAGTGAAGGTATATACTTCGATATCATTAAATTGACTGACAAACATATGATGTGGTCTAGCTATTGGTGGTAATTCTACATGGTCTTTTTTGTCACGAGCATTAATCTAGATAATGATAAGGTTTTGAATGGTAGTATAATGGAAAACTTCAATTCTAAGCTTGGTGTTAATATCATTTTGGATGTTACTAGTGTAAGCAAGAGATTTGACTCTAGGAAATTTATCTGCTCTGACGAGGAATGCTTTCTCTAGAAGCATCATCCAAAGAAAAAGGAAATATTATTCAAAGAATATATCTTTTCTTAATTATAATTTTAAATACTGTGTTTTCTATTTTTAATGGCTGAAATTAATATTTAGGCTTGTTTGCATTTGGACAAGACTTTGTTTGATTCTATTTTTAGTGTTTTTGATGATGTTTTGTAAAGGAAAGTAAACTACACTACTTGTTGAAAATAAATTATTTTTAGTAAGGAAATGAATATCTAAAAGTAAAATAAAAGAATATTATTTTCTTTTTTTATTTTCAAGAATTTTAAGAATGCAAGTGCTAAAATTATATTCTAGATGAATTGTGCAAATGCTAATTTTGGGTTTTCTAGTTTGATTGAAAATTTTGACTAACATGCACTAAATGAAACATTCTCTTTTTTTTTTTTTTTTTTTTTCTGGTCTGTGTGCAACAAAGTGAAATCTATTTTTAAATTTAGGTTTTTTAACATGCAAATTAAATATCAAAATTTAAAACTAGAGTTTGTCCTTATGCTATGCAATTTCTAGTTTTTCTTAAGATCTAGTTCAACATGCAATCTAGATTGAAATTTTTTGATAGTTTTAAAGATTGTATGAGATTATAAACTATTATACAACTGAATGAGTAAAGTTATGTAATTCCATTTTTCTGGTTTGTATGACTTTCTTTGATATTTAAAAGAGATAAATTAAATCTAGTATGCAAGCCTTAATTTTAATAGATTTTGGGTGTGTGTCTATATGCTTGTTTTATGAATATATGTTGAGATAAAATTTAAAATATAATAACTTCATGTGGCTTTAAATAATTATAAAATTCACCTAATCTAGCCTATATTGAATGCAAAACTATATTCTTTTAATCTTTGATATGCAACTAAAAACTAAAGAAAGCTAATGCAAAACAAGAAAGAGAAGGATGATTTTTTTTCTTTTTTTTCTTTTTTTTAAAAATATGAATTCATATATTAAATAAAAAAACTAATATAATGTATTTTATATATATTAAAAAAATAAAAGCATATCTTCCAACTTGATCAATGGTGATATCAAGGAAAAGTAAATATTTAATCGGTGTGAGTATGTGGTCTTCAACTAGATATATCCTTTGATAAAAATTGACCTTAAGAACTTACCAAAAAAGGATGAAAAAAGAATAGAATCAAGAAAGACAATTTTGAAAAAGAGAGAAGGTGAACTATGGCTATATTGATTCACAAACAACACATAACTCATTTATAATTCCATGAATTTCCTTCTCCAAACTTATGTAGAGTGAAACAAAGATTACCATAGATTCAAGAAAATATTCTCCAAAAACATAAAGGATAGGGTTTTGTTTAAATTGAAATTTTCAATCTCTGATCAAAATTTTAGATATGAAAACCTAAGAAAAGTGATATACTTGTAAGGGAAGAGAGGAGTTTTCTTATGGAGGATAACTAAAGCTTGACTAAGAGTTTGGTTAAGTTAACTTGATAAGGATTGATAAAAATAGGAGTGAGGTGATTTTAAAGGTGAAAACAAAGTAAAAAAATCAAGGAACGCAACTGAAATCATGTAAAATGCATGAAAACTGAAGTCTTGGATGCTAATTTTAAAGTATGTATAGTGTGATGAAACTGTTGATGTATGTAGGTGTTTGGAAACAAAACTAGCATTACAGTTCATAAAAATACCAATTTGGCTAATAGAATTTCCATGATAAAAGATATAACTATTATGGTGATTACATTTTTGTGAAAGTAATTTTCATAACTATGGTGTCAATTGCATTTTCATTGTGGTAGTTTTGTCACAGAGCCAGGATTTTAAAATTTTGAATTAGAAAAATTTGAAAATGAGGAATTTTGACAAACAAAGCCAATAAATGGGTAAAATCAATAAAAAGGAGAGAGAATCAAAATTGAGCATGATTTAGCAAAAAACCTTGCATCATAATATGATTTATCATGAAATGTTACATTGTGTAAAATTTGGATATGTACATGATGCCTCCTCATGGAGACTCTTCACCATGAATTTGAATATTATTTTCACAAGTATAAACACATTGAAATGAAAAGGAGGGTTATAAAATTACCTTCCTTACCTATGTGGCATGATGAAGCTAACCAAGACACTCTCATGACCTATTAGCAAAGAATGGTAATCAAGTTCATTTTAACAAGAAAGCAAAAAACATCCTAAATAATCAAAACATATAAAAGTCTACTTATCATGTATATGATAATGAGGATACTACCTAAACCATCCCATCAGGGGATTGATCTTGGTGTTGAGTGATGTTGAACCTACAAAACTAAAAATGGAAAACAACATACCCTACAATAATGCTATGGAAAATAAACATTAAAATTGTTAGTGTTTAATATTTTTCAGGTTGGTTAGGCACCGAATATGCTTTAATATGTAATATAATGCAAGTTCTAAAGTAAAACTATGAAAAATAGAATGTTTTCAAAACATAACAACTAGTAAAATAAAGCATTTATTTTAAAACTTACTAAAAATGGAAATCATTTGTGCAATTGAGTTTTAAAAATTTTGAAATCTAAATTCACTATGATAGATTTGCACTAGAATTTAGATAGAATGATAAGTACAAGTAGAGGATGGAAAATATACTTGTGGATGGAGTACGACATGGATAGGTATGTTCTCCTTACTTTTGTGTTTTTACCCTAATTTGAAAAATTTGCTTAAAAATGCATTTAGATCTAATAAAATTTTAATTATAATGCATGGTTAGGCTTGGGGGAAGGGTATAGTATATTTTTTTGTCTATTTTTTTTCATGGTTTGTGTGATTTATAGGGGTTTAGGATTGGTCATGGTTAAGTGTTATAACCACCATTATCAGGAAGAATTGTTGATCTTTGTAGAGTGACAATTATAATTCCTCCATCTCAGTTATGTTTTTGTATGAGGTAGTTGCATAAACCACCATGTCATAAATGTTTTCATTATGGTGTTCATATAATCTTCATGCAATAATTATGTAACCACTGGTCACAGAGACTAATGGTTCCACAAATTCTATGACAATTACATAACCATCACCTGCATAAGGTGGTAGTTTTGCAAACAAAAATAATTAGAGGGTTTAATTAATTTTAAGTCTAAAATAGTGATCAATGATGTTTCAATTTATATTCTTAGGGTGCTTACATCTGGTGTAGTAGAGAGGGATAAATATTATCTCCTTATGATTTTTTAATAGCTGACAACTAATGAGTTGGCCACATTGGACATAACATAAATACTTAGGATTGCACAATGGGGATCATTAACCTAGAATGAAGGTTTCTCTATGACCTTTTCACCTACTAGGACACTAATTGGAACACTTTATGGTTTCCAAAGGCCCTGAGAGAGTGAGTTATCACTTTCATAGATGTATATATGATATTGGTCTTACTAGTTACATGCAATGTTATGGATTTGAGAGAGGCCACAAATAGAGGTGAGGTTGATAGTTGGGAAGACTAATTTGGTGACATTGATGCATCACATAGAGTATGGGGTTATAATGGTGAGGGTGGAGCCAATAGTGATATCAACCTTCCACAAGGATTTTATAGGGATCTTTACCTCTTGAATAATAGGAGATAAGGGAAAAATTCACTTGATCTATAATTAAACACCTATTATAAGAGTATATAAGAGAGGGGTTTATGATTTTAAAGGTTCTAAGAGGTGTTATCACACACCTACATGGATCTATATTGGATTTTAAGTTTAGGGGTTGTATATATCATCCACCCTATGCTCAATATGAGTTGGTTGTATGAGAAGATGACACCTTAACAATGAGGGGTGGAAATTAGATCTATAATGGCCATCAAGGCCTCCATGTGGTCTAGTATGGAACTATTTAGATACTTTCCATGAGTGGTGGGAACATTGATAACAAAAAATCTAGTAGTTTTGTCATATCAAAGTATGGTAGAATAATGTGTAAATGAGGTGTCCACTATTATAGATTATGAAGGTAGGTGAGATATAGGTGTCTACATGTTAAGGTTCACTTTTTGGATAAGGTGTCATAGTAGTATATACTATAGCATGTAGAAAACCTTATCATTCCCCAAGTATTAATCTAGGGGAATAGAGAAGTCAGAGATGCCAGACTAGGGAGATTGGGGTGAACGCCATCACACCTAATAATCCCATCATGGACATAGATATGATGGATTGATAAGAGGATAAAATTTTATGAAACAAATTGTACAAGTTTATATGATAGTTTTATTGCTAGTGGGAGGCTAGAAGAAGATACAATAGCCACCATAATAACCACCATGATAGGTATATCCTTAACCAAAATAATAGGAACAAGATTTATGGGGATGGGATGGATATTGGTCTATTTTATGGTCTTACTAAACACATTCTAAATGTGACCCAACAAGAAAGGAGGAGGAGGGTGAGATGAGCTTCGATGAGGACATAGACCCAAACTAACATGGGGGTGATATAGGTAAAATATTATGTTTATTTACTTTAGTTATTTTTTGAATTAATTTATTAATATTTATTTAGCCACTAATTTTTTTAAATAATATGAAATATAATGTTTACCCTTTTTGTTTAGTTTCAGAGTCAACTACATAAATGGTTGAAATTAGTTTGAGTCAGATTCTAAAATGGCATGCCATAAGGTGGGGGAAGTTAAAATCTATCACATGAACTTTGGGTGGAGGATGTTGGTTCCTGATACCCACATTGTTATTTATACCATTATTATTTTTCATGGATTTTATTAGGTTATAGTTCATAATTGTCAGACTCATGTTTTGATCCATCACATAATTCATAGTGGCATTTTGGTTTTTATTTAGAACCTTTAGACCTTGATTACTGAGGGGTTTTTTTACTTTAATAAAAATAATTATTTTTATTTGGAGTGACTAATATCCCATTAGTTCCAAACATTTTATGGTCACATCGATTGTCATTTGGTTAATTCATAAATCAGTTTAGACTACTTATTCATATGACTGATAAGGGAAATTTTTAACATCCACCATCATTTCCTTTTTGAAGGAGAGTAGAAAGAGATATCATTAGTTATATTTGACCAATAGAGGGTACACTAGAATATGCAGCAATACTTTCAACCATCTCATAATGAAATAAGTAGTGGATTTGTTATATTAATACCTAATGTGCAAGACTTATTGTATGATAGTTTTTAAGTAGCTTTTTCATATCTATGTCTTTGAGAAATTCCACCATTAAATTTTATAAGGAATGAATAAATGGCTTGTGGAGGAATTAATACTATTCAAGGGATATTATTTAAGTGTTTTAGGTAATTTTTTTTAAAATACCCCATCCATAGGTATAAGCTATATAACAAAGGTCATATATGCCCCCTTTAAATTTTAGAAGCTTAGGTAGGGGAGGTGGAAAAATAACTCCTAGTATATTGTGATCAAGGGGTTATTTTAAATATGAATTTTATGTCGCAATTGTATTAAATTATACTAAAGGAATGGTGGGATAGGATTCAAGAGGAGGGTTTGGATAAGTAGTGGATGGGAACCCACTAGGAGGAATATATGGAGATTGATAAGGTGAAGTATAGTAAGCCAAAAAGTAGTTGTTTGGACAGGTGGACTTAGAAAATGAGTGGTAATAATGTGGAAGAGGATCAGATGTAGAAATAGGATCTAAAATCTGTAAAGGAGGAGTATAAATACATGGTATACAACTTGGAGGAATAAAAGGTGGTGGTGTGTTGGCTACCATAGTTTTATGAGGAATGTAATAAAATATTCCTCTAACAATATTTTAAATGAGAGATTGATATGGTGGATGAATTTTTAAAGGTATAGGGTTATAAAATACATGAGTAAGGATGTCCTTGGGATACTTCTTTGAAGTATAGTTATTAGGGAGTGGGTTAGTTAGTATTGTGGTGGTTGGTAGATTGCTTTTGAGATGGGAATGAGGGATTAATATCCTTGGCTGGAAGGGTTGGAGACCATACCTTAATTTAGAGAGGATTGATTCCTCTCTAAATCATAAATGTGAACCACCTAGGTAGAGATGAGTTCATTTACTGAAAAAATGCTATTAGATTTAATAACTTCCTTTGTGTAAGATGCAGGAGGGAAATATTGATAACCAATAATGAATTAGTTTATGTCATAGCTCTCAAGAGGAGCCATTATTTGTTGCTCATTAGGGATAAAGATGTTTTGGTTATCATTGGATGGGTGTGTATATTATTTTAGTTTACTTAGTCCATCCTATAGATAGAAGATTATCTAAATGTCTTGATCGAATCCATGATTTTTTCCATATCTAGGTTTTTAAAGATAACCAGATATATAATTGTGATATGAGGGTAAATCCCTATTCTAATAATAAAATTAATATTATTATATTCTTAGTCATTAGTGGAAACATCTAAGGGGTCCTTCACTATTGAATCACTACCTTAGACTTAATTTATGAGTTTGAGGATTAAAGGTTTATAAACTAACTCTCCATATTTTTTGTGGAGTTATTTTTGTTATAATCAAATTAGGAAGCCTAAAAAGGGATTTGGCAATTCCTCCTATATATCTATAGGTTGAAGGATCTCTCACATTCTTACCTAAACATATTTGAGGGGTATATGAATACCTTTAGAATAAATGTATGAGAGGAGAGAGGGTGAAAGAAATAAGGAAAAGAGGATAATGTAAAAAAGATTAATCCTTTCATGTCAGGTTAAAAAAATTATGTACATGAGGAAATTATCTCACTAACCTTCATTAACTCGAATTCGTAAGTTTGCCCAAGACAATCAGTGAAAAGATGATAATATGGAACATCTATGGGTTTAGTTGATTAGGTTAAGGCACAAATATGGGATTTTGGACTATAAGTGGTAAAGGGTGATCATTATGATACCATAACAGTTCTCATGAATCAGATTCCTTGTTGAGAGTGGAAAATTTAGAGGAAATACAATGCCAAGAACCCCTAGTATGAGAGATTAAGATATCAAAGTTATTAGTCAAATTGGGAGTAATTGGGTTGACAAACCTAGGTAATTAGTTTTATCTTTTAGGCTTAATATGTATAATTAGTTTTATATGAAAAGAGAATGAAAATATGTTGAGCCTAGTCCTAAGGATAAATAAATCAAAGAGTGAAGATTTAGACTTAGAGATCATTAAAATTACATACTAACATATTAGGTGGTCTGACTATTGGTGGTACTTATACACTATCTTACTCTTCAAAAATGTTAACCTAGTTAATGATAATGTGTGTAATGGTATTATAATGGAAATTTCAATTATAAGTTCAATTTTAATATCTCTTTTGATGTTACTAGTGTAAACAGGAGATCTGACTTTAGGAAAAATGTCTGCTTTGTGGAGGTATGGTTACTTTAGAATTATCATCTAAAGAAAATATAAAGAGTTCTAAAAGTATATAACTTGTATTGATTATGATTTGAAATAGTGTACTTGTTATTTTTAATGGTTTAAATTAATATATAGGCTTGTGCATTTTTGGAAAATGCTTCTTTTATTCTATTTTTAGTGTTTTTGGTAATGTTTTGTAAAGGAAAGTAAACTACACTACTTGATGAAAATAATCTATTTAAATATTGAAATGAATATATTAAATTAAAATTAAGGAATATGTTTTTTTTTTTTCATTTCAATATTTTTAAGAATGCAAGTGCTGAAACTAAATTCTAGATGAATGGTACAAGTGTTAATTTAGTTTTTCTAGTTTAATTGCAAATTTTCACTAACATGAACTGTATTAGACACTCTATTTATCTTATTTTATTTTTGAGTGAAAATAAGTGAAATATATTGTTAAATTTAGGTTTTTTTAAATGCAAATAAAGAACCAAAATCTATAACTAAAGTTTTTCCTTATGCTATGCAAATTTTACTTTTTCTGCTGATATAGTTTAACATGCAAGTTCAATTGAAAGATTTTGAGATTTATAATGATTTTATGAATAAATTAATGGAGTTATGTGATTTTTATTTTTGATTTTTATATTATTTTCTTTGACATGTAAAAGAGATAAACTAGATCTAGTATGTAACCCTCAAATTTTTTAAATTTTGGGTATATGTGTATATATGATTTCTAAATATGCATTAAGAGAGAAATGACAATATAATAACTTTGTGTGGATATACCTAATGATAAATTTCACTTAATATACCCTATGTTTAATGTAATACTATGTTATTTAAAGCTTTGGTATGCAACTACAAACTAAAACAAGAAAAACTATTTTTTTAATGTGAAATAAGAGAGCAGTTCTTTTCTTTTATTTTACAATTTTTTGAATATGACTCTATGTAATTAATAAACAAGTTAATATAATATATTCTAACAAAAAATTAAACTAAAAACAAATCCTCCAACATGATCAATGGTAAGATCAATGGAAGTTTGAAATTAATTAGTGTGAGTATATGATTCTCAACTAGCTAGCTCATTTTCTTAATATTAACCTTGGGAAATATTAATCAAAAGGATGATAGAAAAATAAAATAAATAAATACATAATCCTAAAAAGGATAATAGTTGAACTATGTCTAGACTAATTCATGAATAATAACTAATTATTTTCCAATTCAATGAATTTATTTCTCCAAAATTATGTAGAGAAACAAGAAGATGACCTTAGATTCAAGAAAAATTTATAAAAAAAGGAAAGACTAGGGTTTTTTAAAACTTGAGAGCTTCAATCTCTGATCAAATTTATGGATATGAAAACCTAGTAAAAGAGTGATAGTTTTAAGGGAAGAGAGTATTTTGAATGTGTAAGTTAACTAAAGCTTGACTAAGAGATTGGTCAAATTAACTTGATAAGTATTGTTAAAAATAAGAGCAAGTTGAGCTAGGAAATAATGAAGGTGAACACAAAGTAAAAAATCAAGAAATACAACTGAAAGTATATAAAATGTGATGGAACTTATAGTGTTTGTAGGTGGTGAAACAAAAACTATCATAATGGCTTGAATAATATTTGTTTTGGCTAATGTAATTATCGTGATAAAATATATAATTGTCGTGACACTTATGTTTTCACTAAGGTGGTTTATATAGTTGCCATGGTGGTTACATTTTCATTATAGAGTCAAGATTTTAAAATTTTAAATTAAAACACTTAAATGAATAATTTTACAAGGGAAAAAGATAATAAAGGGGTGAAATCAATCAAAATAAGAGAGAATTAGATATGATAGTTATTTAGGAGGATATCCTTACATCATCATTAGACTTATCACAAAATGTTTCACCATGCAAAATTTGGGTGTGTACATGTTTCCCCCTTAGAGAGATGCATAATGATGAATTGGCAAGGTTTTTTTATTTAAGTAAAAAAAGTTTTTTAAAACTTACCTTTCTTACATGTGCAGCATGGTGAAGCATGCCAAGACACCCTCATGACCTAGGAGAAAAGAACAAGAATTAAGTGTAATTTAACAAGAAAGTGGAAAAATTCATAATTAATAAAAGTGTATGCAAGTAAAATTAATGTGTATATGGGGATGATGATACTATCTAAACCATCCCATCTAGGGACTGAGATCGATGTTGAGTGATGTCAAACTTACAAATCCAAAAATAGAAAACAACATACCTTACAACAATGACATGGAAAATAAAACATTAAAATTGTTAGTGTTTGATATATTTCATGTCATTTAGGAGCCAAATATGATTTTATATGTAATAAAATGAAAGTTTTGAAGGAAAATTAGAAAAAAAATAGAAGGTTTTCAAAACATAACAACTAGTAAAAATGGCCATTTATTTGAAAACTTACCAAAAATGGAAATCATTTATGGAATTGAGTTTTGAAAAAATTGAAATTTGGATTTATTGTAATGGATTTGTACCAAAAATAAGTTATATTAACAAGTACAAGTAGATAATGGAAAATATACTAGTGATAGGAAGAGTAGATCATGGATAGGTAGGTTCTCTTTACTTTTCTATTTTTCCCCTAATTTAAAAAATTGGCTTTAAAACTCATTTAGATCAAGTATAATTAAAATTATAATGCATGGTTAGGATTACGATGGAGTGTAGATTATTAAAATTTTATTTTTTGTGTTTTTTGGTCAATATTTAGGTGATTTTTAGGTTTTTGCATGGTCATGATCGACTAGTATAGCTTCCATTGCTAGAACAAAACTACTAGTCTTTGCAGACCGATGATTACATTTCCCACCTCGATTAAATTTTCATTTGACTTGGTTATGTAAAATATTATGGTAAAAAAAAATTCTCCATATTGGTCACATAACCTTAATGAGATAGTTATGTAATTATTTGTTGCAAAGACTGGTGGTTTTGTAAATGCTATGATAATTAAATAATCATCACCTACATAAGGTGTTAGTTTTGTCACAAAAAAATAAATAGAGGATTGGATCAATTTAAAGGATAAAAGAGTAATTAGAGATGTTTCAAATTGTGCTATTAGGGTGTATACATCTATTAGAGTAGATCAAAGGAGCATATTAGCTCCATAGGATTTTAAAGCATTTAATAAATGAATAGTTGGTGAAATTAGATAAAACATGGATACATAGGATTACGTAATGGGTATCATTACCCCAAGAAATTTTATTTATGACCTATTCACCTACTATCACTCTCACATATGTGTATACTATATTGAGCTTGCTAGTTTCAGGCAGGATTTTAGCTTTAGAGGCCATAGATAGAGGTGAAGTTGCTAGTTGGGAAAACTACTTTTCCAAAACTGATACACCAAGTGTGGGAACAAAATAAAGGATTAGAATGGTTTGGGTGGAGTGGTAGTGATCTTTATTCTCTATAATACATACATAATGATCCTTACCTTCTGACTAGTGGGAGATAATAGGAAAAATCACCTGCTTTATAGTTAAGCACCTATTGTGAGGAGTATATAAGAGAGGGTCCAATAATTTTCATTGGCCTAGGAGGTGTTAGCATAGACTTATAGGGATATATATTAGATTGAAAGCTGGGTACTCTATTTATGATCCACCATGTGCTCATTATGATTTGTGTGTATGAGTGCATGACATATTACCATTAGGAGAGGAGAAGGAGATTAAGATGAGCTCTGATGAGGACTTAGACCCAAACTGGCATGATTTTGATCTAGGTAAAAACAATGTGTTTATTTAATTTATCTTTTTTTAAGCATTACTTTCATGTTTATTTTTTAGCTACTACTTTGTTTTAAATGACTGGATATCTAATGTATACCCTTATTTTGTTGTTTCATATTCAATTACATAGTGGAGGATAATGATTAGAGACACTTTGATCAACATTTTTTTAGGTGATCATTGGTCTAAGATAGGATTAGATTTTAGTGGACATGGATCTCCTTTCAGGTATATGCATGCATACATATGTTATTTCCATTTCATGTCATAAATTTTTAGAGTTTATTTAATAGATGAGATAGACAAGTGGCTTAGAGGCCAAAGTGAATAGTTTAAATTCTTAGGTGAAGACTCTCATTGAGATCATTGGGGCTAGAGTAGGTCAGGGTTCATCTAGCCAATATAAAGTGGGAGGGAAAACCTCCTAGGAAGGTATGAGTAGGAGATGTCATAGGAGTCAGAGCCAAAACCCATGACATTCCTTTGCCTTGGGTCCTTATTATAGGAGGAGTAGCATGAGTCCTAGACATTTATCTTTTAGAAGTTCCAACACCACCTGAGGGTCATACTATTGTATATTTTTAATAAAAAAATGGTTTATTTGACTCACTTTCCCTCTAAAAATGTTATTTTATTGATACATGATGTATACAAACTTGACATTGATATGTGTGTGTGTGTGTGTGTGTATACATATATATATATATATATATATATATATATATATATATATATATATATATATATATATATAGAGAGAGAGAGAGAGAGAGAGATTCTATCTTAACTTCATGATTTGGCATCATGTATTTTTATTTAAAATTTCATCTTGATTTTCATTTTATGTAGTTTAAATGACTATACATGTGATGAAATTTCATGTGTCTCTTTTTTTGATAATGTTATTGGTATGCTTATTGATTTTTATAAACATGTTGTCTACGTAAGTGGAATCAATGTGATTTTGTGTGGTTTATGTAAGCTGATATTCAACTAAATCCTTTACAAAAATACAAATACAAATGGTGAAATTGAAACCACAAAAATAATGAATGGAATTTATTTACAAAAATACAAATTCTATAAGGAAAATTTTTCAGGTGATGATCAAGCTAATTCATGTAAACAACATACACATTTCAAATTTCATCAAAGGGATGATAGGGGGATAGGATATATGTGAGAAAATGAAATTAGAAAACTATACATCAAAGCTTCATAAGGAACATGCGATTTACATAATCCTTATGAGAAAAGAGGAAAGTATACTTCTTACTAAAATTATAGAACACTATTTTTTTTACAATCATCTAGAGGTGGCCAAACATGATAGAATCGGTAAGAGAGATAAAGTTTTCCTTTTAGCATAGACATGTTGAGAATTGTTTCTAAGGAATTTTATTGATTTTTATACAATTTATAAATTTACCTTTTCTCTTCATTTTATTTTCATGATCTACTACCCTTAGTCTCATGCAACTAGAAAAATACATGGGCTCATCACCAAAATATAGATGTAGTTAGTAAGGGCATATCCCTACAATTCTAACTAATAATATGTGAGGGATCAACACAAAGGATTATAAAAGTGTAATATATTTTACATTTTATTTTATTTGTATAAGCTTTGAATTTTTATTAGTGTATTTTCTCTTCATTTTTAATTAGAAGGCCCTTATCCCCAAATCTTATACTTGTGCAATTAGTAAGATGAAAATACTCATGATTGATGACCAAGATATGTGAATAAGGTTACTTAGTTTTGAACATGCTAGTGTTTTTGTTTAGAGGGAACTATAGGAGGATATAAAATCATGGGCAAGATTCTAATCTTGGTTTTAGGCTAGATTTTTTAAATCTTACAAGAAAGTGTAAAGGAATGAGGTAAACTATACTCGTAAGAACTAATATAATAAATTGTGTCATGTTGATTTTGAGAATTGTTTCCAAATGATAAATAGGGTGACATGAAAAATGAGATGGAATCATATACTTCACTTTGAATGTTTTTTTTATAGATGAACTCATATCGAAATAACCACTAAACAAAGCAACCGATATGCAAAACAATACATAAATAATGGAAATTTTATTTATTGTGAAAGGAGGGATATGTGAAATACAATGAATATATGTATAAAAATTTTAAATGTAAAAATTTCATATACTCACCAAACTCCTTAATATCTAAAGTTCACAATTTATAAGATCCATTATTAAAATCACAAATCACTAGATATGGGCCCAAAATTCCGGTTCTAAACTTATGACCTTCTCCATTTTTCTTATCTAGAATATTTATAAGTCTCAGGACAAGTTATCCTACTTGTATAAGAAATTCATGAACATTCTTATTGAATTTTAGACATATTCTCTCTCTATAAGTAATGTGAATTTATGTGGCCAAAAGCTAGTGTTCATATAAAGTATTTAATTGAGATAGCCATCCATTTCTATATTCTTCATTATCAATGAGACCTTGAATAGAGACACACATGATAGTAATTTATACCTCAAGGGGTAGAATGGCTTCAAATCTAAAGACAATGGAATATGGTGTTGGCCACATGGGCATATGAATAGTCATTATATATGCCCACAATGAAGGCTAGAGCTGAAGATGCCAATCTCTTTTGTTATCTTTAACTATTTTAACAAGGATTGAATTTAAGGTCATGTTTATGGCCTTAGCTTGGAGATTGGACTATGGGTGGTAAACAGAGGGAATGTGATGAGATATGTATAATTTCTTATACAATTCATGTTATGAATTAGATTTTGCACTTACTATGTTTTGTAGGAGTTGTAGTATATAGAAATCTAATCACACAATGGGATAACCTCCGAGTTTTGGGACCTTGGAAAATTGAGGTGAACCTTTGGAGAAGGCTAGATTCTTTTCACTAAGCTTAGTGTAACTGATAAATGACCACTTCACTTCTAACTATAGTTTTCTTAGCTATTTTGTCCTAACTAGGGTCTTATTTATAAGGAAAAGAGTTTTGAAAGAGTTTTAAAACTGGAAATTGTGATACACCAAATGATTATAGTATAAATTATTGATTGATTTGATTAAATACAGTTTGAAAAATAATATACTTGAATCTCTTGAAATAAAATCTTACACGAGTATAAAATCAAAGGGAATATTGGACATTTAATCAAATAAAGAACAAAGTTCTCAAATTTTCCTCAACGAGATTTCAATATGATAAGATAAATACCACAAATGATCCTGTATGGCTGAAATAAGACTTGTATCACTCACAAATGTAACATAATATATACATACACAAGGATGACACAAAATAAGGAAAAACTTCAGTAGATTAATATTATCTAGGTTACAACATGTAGATGAACTTCTCAAAAGCAAAAAAAATTATCTATCTATAAAAAAATCCATGGGATACATAGGAGACCCATATTTATACAAAAAACTTACTCTCATGAAAGAGAAGTCAAAAACTTTTACACTTACTCCTGGAGTAAGAAGTCAGGGAATGCTCATACAAATGTCCTAATTTTATCATGAAGAGGCATCTTTGGTGGAGTAGAAGGAAGAAGAGGACTATGTAAGTAGTTGGGCACTTCACCAAGTGTTGAAGAAAGATAAAAATGTTTTTGGAGTCTTCTATTCAAACCCTATCTCCTTGAGCTGAGTTGAAGAAGTCTCTCACCAAGAAAAGGGGTGCTAAAATGAAACTTCATGACTTGGTCAATCTTTTAACAAAATTGAATTATTTTTTATATATTTGAATATTTTAAAACATAACTTGAAAAACCTAACTTGTAGTTTGTAGTTGGTAATTTTGCAACTTATAAGTCAATTGACAAAAAGGGATGTGCAAATTACAATGTGAGTTTTTACAACTTTTAAGTCATTCAACTTGTTAAAAAGAAAAGTGTAAAATAAAAGTTGAAATTTTTCAATTTAAACTTAATGAGATGATAATTAAAAACACAAGTAATACTTTTTCAACTTAAAGATAAGAGATGTCAAAATGATAGTTACAATTTACGACTTGCACTTTATAATGTAGCTTACAAAAATTGTAATTTATAGAATGCATTCTTCTTAAATAATTAAATAATTAATCAATGATAGTGATATCAGAGGATTCCTTGTCCTTTTATTCTTGTATCTTCTCGATGTAAGCATCGAAGTTGTTGAATATTTCTTGTAAGCACTACTCATCAAGACCAATTTTGTAAAGATTATTGATGTCACATTCTATCATTACCTCAAACAATTCTTTAGAAGAAGCTCTATATATTTATATATCATTGCCCATCTAATCAAATGTATTATGGTACTTGATAAATCAGTGGATGGAATCCAAATTGAAAGTTTTGTCATGTGTTTACTCCCTCTTAATCACCTCCTTAAATTTATCCTAGACAACCTGAACAGGAAGAGGTTTATCTTGGTAATCTACTGCCTCACATGACAATTTATAAATTGAATCTTCAATTTCATACATTACATCGGTGTCCTTATCATTTTTTCTATTGGCCTTATCAATAATTTCACAAAGTATTCTAATTATAAACTTGGCTACCCTCTCCAGGTCCTCATGCTCCAAAGTATTTTTGAGTATCCTTTCGAACATGAGGATGTCACTCTCTATCTAGTCAATAGCCTGCAACTTGGGAAAGTAGAGCTTTAGACTTTCAAAATTTTCCTCATATTTGTTTATTTCTACCTTCAAAGATGAAAGCTCATCCTTTAGTGTCTTGTAATAATCCATGGCCAACCTTATCACCCTATTCCCTTTGGTGACTAATTCTTCACCCTAGTATTTTTTAGCTCTGCCCATTGTTCTAATCTTTGTCATTGTATCAAATGTCTCTTTATCAGGGAATTGAAGGGTAAATTGAGTTGGTTGGGTTTATTTGAGAAGATGTGCTGCATCTATGACCTTCCTTATGGCAATTATCAACTTCTCTAGCTTATTCTTTAATTCATTATTAGACCCCTTCACTATTCATTTTCTCCAAGAGAGAACATATGATTGTTTGGACATCATGTTTCAATCCCTATCTTGTTGGAGACCAAGGTGTACCTTGGATACTTGATAATCCCTGAGCACTAAATCTTATTTCTATTTACCAGTTAGGGGAACTGCTATCACCACATACTTCTCCCTATTTGCATCATAAAAGACTCTAGAAACAATCTTGGGACCTTCCTTTGGTCATTTAGATGCTTCTAATAGACCAAAATGTAGGGTGTTAGGAGATATCATTTGTTTCCTCTTCTTGGACACTGATTATGCAAGCCAACTAGGAGTGGCTACCAATGAATCCTATTTTTTCCTAAATGCCATTGTTACTTATAAATATATGAATGAAGTTTCCACATTAGTAGTTACTGTAACAAGTATCATATCTACCACTGATGTTGTTGTTGAGTCTTAGGCTAATGATTTGGCTATCTCTACCTAATTAGTGGGTTGACTCTCCATAGTTTTGTTAGGGGGATTATTTATTTCCATCTCATTGGTGGGATTTTGGATCAAAGTGAGAGAGGGAAAAGGATAGGATACTTGGATGGGTTGAGTGGATGTGTTATCAAGGGGTGTGGAAGTTAGGACTAACAAAGGTAGAGAGGTAGGAATGTGTGGAGGTAACAAGGGTACTTGTGGAAGGATGGTTTCCAAGGCAAAAAAAAGAAGATAGTAGTTTGGTTGGAATGGGCAAAGTAGAAGGAGTGGGTAGTGTGATAAAATATGAAGATGTAAGGTTACCAACCCAATGGTTGTGCTGGATAGTGAGACTATATTTAGAATGACTAATTTAGCATTCATGTATTATTGGGTGGTGTTGGTGGTCAATGGGGTCATATTAGATGTAGTGAATGAGGTGGAAATGATTATCGAAGAGGGAGGTGGGGATGGAATTGGGATAGCCAATATAGGGAATGAGGTGGAAATGATTATGAAAGAGGGAGGTAGGGATGGAATTGGGATAGCCAATATAAGGAATGAGGTGGAAATGATTATGGAAGAGGAAGGTGGGGATGGAATTGGGATAGCCAACTACATTGATTGAATTACTTCCAATGGAATCACTTGCATTGGTGGGTTAGATGAGGGAGTAATTACTTTCAAAAGTTGGATGGTAGAAATAGGAGGGGTTTCATTAATTAAATCCCTTATAAAAATTGGTAGTGCTTTGGTCCAATGGTTGGGTTATTAGCACTTAGGTGATGGAAGTAGCCCTTTTGTTCTTTTATTTTTGCCTCTCCTTGTATGAGATGATTAGTCCCAATGCTTGATCTACTTGAGTGCCATTGTTGTAACCCTCTATTATTTTTACCTCTACACCTTTATCCTTTACCTTTATAAACTTGTTCATGATGCTTAAGATCTCTTTTTTATCTTTAGCCTCTTATTTCATAACTAGCTTAAAGTCCTCTTGATGATTGGGGTAGTCCTATCTAGTAAATAAAATGATTTGACTGTAGACCATTTAAATTGAGGAAGGGGTTGGAGGTAGATATGATAATCATAATATAGCATATCCACTAGTTGTTCCTTATACTTAAACTCATTTGGAACTGGTGCCATGTCATAGTTCTTAATCTATTCAAGGGTCATCCTAAAATAATCCCTCAACCTAACCTCTGCCTCATCCTTCATGTCCTCCTTATAATATTCATAAAAGGGAATGTGAGTAAATGAAGAACCCAATAAACTAGAAACAAAATTTGTAACATCATAAAAGGGCCTAGCATCGAGGGTTCTCAAATTCATCTGAGTCATTTTTTCCTCTACACATTTGGCCTTGGATAAGGAATGGCATCTGTATCTCTATATACTGATAGGGAAGTGTATGCCTATTTTGTGCATGCTTGAAAAGAACTTGTGGATTTGCACTAGTTGTCTTAAAAGTTTCATTAGGGCCCACATATCACTGACATATCTATGAAGGGTGTAAGGACACCCTCTAAAACCACTAATTCTAATATAGGAGAATATGGGGAATTGGATGAAGTATGATCCCTAATTTGAAAACTATGTCATTGAAACATCAGAAAACCTTGTCCTCCCTAGTTCTTGTTCAAACATAGTCATAATACAATAGATAAAAGCATCATTAAATCTCCTAAATTTTTGTTTACTCCCATTAAAAGTGAGATTATAATAGTAATTATAAACTTTATTAACCTGATCTAGCACTATTTTAACCTTGGGAATGCCCTCCCTTTTGTTAAAGCATAGATGAGGTAGGAGGTCATGTACAATTTGCTAGTAGTTTTAACCTCTACCAATTGTCTATGAATGAATTCACTAATCAATTAAGCCCAATTAATGTATTGCTTATTATTTTGGATTACTCAAATATACTATTACATCCAATGTTGGTAGTTCTTTACATTCAAGCTTCTTGTAACTCTATGTAAGAGTACAATGATGTCCCCTACCTTGTCCTTGAATTTTATCCTAGCTAGGGACTTAGGTAGTCTTGAGGCTAAAGCTTTAGGGGTATTCAACCAATGTTTGTTTATAATTCATGAACAAGCTTAGTTTTTATCCTGGTAGAATTTCTTGGAGGAATCAAGAGTAATATCTGTATAAATTTCAAACTCTAGGATTAAAAACATAGTGTCAATGAAATTTGGATCTAGTTTCTAAATGCCCCCCCCTTATCATTCACTACCTCACTTGGGTCTGGAAAAAGAGTACTTGGGCCATCATGAATCTTTTACTCAAAAAAATTATAGGTATTTCTAAGGCACAGGGTGTTTTTAGGTTTTGGCACAAAAATATCAACATTTTTGGTGACCTTTATAAGATGATTGCCTCCTAATCAATTTTTTCATAGTAGCCTTCTAGTTCATTAGGCATGAGTCATTTAAATTTTATCACATCCTACTTGGAGAATAAATAGAACTAGGAATTTCCCAAAATAAAAAAATAAAATAAGGAAAACAAAAATTGAAAAAAAATTAAATAAACAAAACTCCTAATGAGTTGCACAGTGTGTGAAAGCACTTATTTATGTGAAACTAACTAATCCTAATATGTATAATGTTTTAAGGAAGGGGTTGGAGGTAGATATGATTATCATAATATAGCCTATCCACTAGTTGTTCCTTATATTTAAACTCATTTGGAATCGGTGTCATGTCATAATTCTTAATCTATTCAAGGGTCAACCTAAAATAATCCCTCAACCTAACCTCTTCCTCATCCTTCATGTCCTCCATATAATATTCATAAAAGGGAATGTGAGTAAATGAAGAACCCAATAAACTAGAAACAAAATTTGTAACATCATAAAAGGGCCTAGCATCGAGGGTTCTCAGAGTCATCTGAGTCAGTTTTTCCTCTACACATTTGGCCTTAGATAAGGAATGGCATCTGTAGCTCTATATATTGATAGGGAAGTGGATGCCTATTTTTTGCATGCTTGAAAAGAACTTGTGGATTTGCACTAGTTTTCTTAAAAGTTTCATTAGGGCCCATGTATCACTGACATATCTAGGAAGGGTGTAAGGACACCTTCTAAAACACCAATTCTGATATAGGAAAAGGTGGGGAACTGGATGAAGTATGATCCCTAATTTGAAATCTATGTCATTGAAACATAAAAAAACCTTGTCCTCCCTAGTTCTTGTTCAAACATAGTCATAATACAGTAGCTAAAAGCATCATTAAATCTCCTAAATTTTTTTTTAATCCCATCAAAAGTGAGATTATGATAGTAATTATAAATTTTATTAACCTGATCTAGCACTATATTTAACCTTGGGAATGCCCTCCCTTTTGTTAAAGCATAGATGAGATAGGAGGTCATGTACAATTTTCTAGTAGTTTTAACCTCTACCAATTGTCTATGAATGAATTCACTAATAAATTAAGCCCAATTAATGTATTTCTTATTATGTTAGATTACTCAGATATAATATTACATCTAATGTTGGTAGTTCTTTACATTCAAGCTTCTTGTAACTCTACGTAAGAGTACAATGATGTCCCCTACCTTGTCCTTGAATTCTATCCTAGCTAGGGTCTTAGGTAGTCTTGAGGCTAAAGATTTAGGGATATTCAACCAATGTTTGTTTATAATTCATGAACAAGCTTAGTTGTTGTCCTGGTAGAATTTATTGGAGGAATCAAGAGTAATATTTGTATAACTTTCAAACTCTAGGATTAAAAACATAGTGTCAATGAAATTTTGATCTAGTTTCTAAATCCCCCCCCCCCTTATCATTCACTACCTCACTTGGGTCTTGAAAAAGAGTACTTAGGCCATCATGAATATTTTACTCAAAAAAATTATAGGTATTTCTAAGGTACAGGGTGTTTTGAGGTTTTGGCACAAAAATATCAACATTTTTGTTGACCTTTATAAGATGATTGCCTGCTAATCAATTTTTTCATAGTAGCCTTCTAGTTCATTAGACATGAGTCATTTAAAGTTTATCACATCCTACTTGGAGAATAAATATAACTAGGAATTTCCCAAAATAAAAAACAAAATAAGGAAAACAAAAATTAAAAAAAAATTAAAGAAATAAAACTCCTAATGAGTTGCACAGTGTGTGAAAGTACTTATTTATGTGAAACTAAGTAATCCTAATATGTATAAAGTATTAAGGAAGGGGTTGGAGGTAGATATGATTATCATAATACAGCCTATCCACTAGTTATTCCTTATATTTAAACTCATTTGGAACTGGTGCCATGTTGTAGTTCTTAATCTATTCAAGGGTCATCCTAAAATAATCCCTCAACCTAACCTCTTCCTCATCCTTCATGTCCTCTTTATAATATTCATAAAAGGGAATGCGAGTAAATGAAGAACCCAATAAACTAGAAACAAAATTTATAACATCATAAAAGGGCCTAGCATCGAGGGTTCTCAAAGTCATCTGAGTCATTTTTTCCTCTACACATTTGGCCTTGGATAAGGAATGGCATCTGTATCTCTATATACTGATAGGGAAGTGTATGCCTATTTTGTGCATGCTTGAAAAGAGCTTGTGTATTTGCACTAGTTGTCTTAAAAGTTTCATTAGGGCCCACGTATTACTGACATATCTAGGAAGGGTGTAAGGACACCCTCTAAAACCACCAATTCTGATATAGGAAAATGTGGGGAACTAAATGAAGTATGATCCCTAATTTGAAATCTATGTCATTGAAACATCAAAAAACCTTGTCCTCCCTAGTTCTTGGTCAAACATAGTCATAATACAGTAGCTAAAAGCATCATTAAATCTCCTAAATTTTTGTTTACTCTCATGAAAAGTGAGATTATGATAGTAATTATAAACTTTATTAACCTGATCTAGCACTATTTTAACCTTGGTAATGCCCTCCCTTTTGTTAAAGCATAGATGAGGTAGGAGGTCATGTACAATTTGCTAGTAGTTTTAACCTCTACCAATTGTATATGAATGAATTCACTAATCAATTAAGCCCAATTAATGTATTTCTTATTATGTTGGATTACTCAGATATACTAGTACATCCAATGTTGGTAGTTCTTTACATTCAAGCTTATTATAACTCTATGTAAGAGTACAATGATGTCCCCTACCTTGTCCTTGAATTCTATCCTAGCTAGGGTCTTAGGTAGTCTTGAGGCTAAAGCTTTAGGGGTATTAAACCAATGTGTGTTTATAATTCATGAACAAGCTTAGTTGTTGTCCTAGAGAATTTATTGGAGGAATCAAGAGTAATATCTGTATAACTTTCAAACTCTAGGATTAAAAACATAGTGTCAATGAAATTTGGATCTAGTTTCTAAATCCTCGTCCCCCCCTTATCATTCACTACCTCACTTGGGTCTTGAAAAAGAGTACTTAGGCCATTCTAAATCTTTTACTCAAAAACATTATAGGTATTTCTAAGGCACAGGGTGTTTTGAGGTTTTGGCACAAAAATATCAACATTTTTGGTGACCTTTATAAGATGATTGCCTACTAATCAATTTTTTCACAGTATCCTTCTAGTTAATTAGGCATGAGTCATTTAAAGTTTATCACATCCTACTTGGAGAATAAATAGAACTAGGAATTTCCCAAAATAAAAAACAAAATAAGGAAAACAAAAATTGAAAAAAAATTAAAGAAACAAAACTCCTAATGAGTTGCACAGTGTGTGAAAGCATTTATTTATGTGAAACTAACTAATCCTAATATGTATAAAGTTTTGGAGATAATTACAACCTCAAAATCATGATTTTGGGTATATCCCATTGACTAGTATGGGTAGATCTGATCCATCAAGCCTAGATAGTTGGAATACATTGGTTCCTTTGCAATGGGTTATGATGTATGAAACACTCCATAATGCATCAAATTTTATATGCTTGACTTGATTGGCCCTTTCATCATCCCATTTCAGAAACATGTCTCCTTCATTGAAAGTATTATAATATTATTTATTTTCAAAATTTATATTTACTTAAGCTTGACTTCTAGAGCTTGCATTGACTAATTCATGACCTCCTCTAGTTTCATGAGTTCTGCCAACCACATGATCATCACATCATTCTAAGTTAACTCCAAATATTGATCAAGTTCCATAGATGGTAACTCTATTGAAATCAAAAGTCTAAAATTTCTTCCATAGACTAACATAAGTGAAAAATTGCCAATGGCTCTTTTGGGAGTGATCCTATCAGCCCAAAGTGTTGATTTTAGCTTAGCATGTCAGGTCCTTTGGTTATCTTCCATTATCCTTTTTATAATCCTTATGAGATTTTTTTTCGTGGATTATAGTAAGACATTACCTTATGGGTAATAATTGGATGAGGTATTCAAGTAGACATTCTGTTTCACTACCCATTCACTCACCTGAGTGCCCACAAAAGCTTTGGCATTATTCAAGTTAATCATGTAAGGGATACTAAATATAGTGATGATAGTGTCCATGACTTCCAAGATATATGCTTCCATGGCATATTTTAATGCACCTACTTCAATCCATATAGTAAAATAATCAGTCACTATAAGGACCCATTTGTGGCTAACACTTGATGATAAATTGATCATGCTAATAAAATCCAACCCCCACCAGGTAAATGGTTGGTTAGCTTAGATTGGTTGGAGAGAAAGAGATGCTAATATTTGGATGCTTGTAAATTAGGAAAATTTCTCAAATTTATCACCCAAATATGCACATATTTGAACATTTGAGTCCAATATTATCCTACCCTCGTTATTTTGATAGCAGTGGTCTTTGCAAAAAAATGGCCTTCTGATGAGCCATCATGAAACTCTTCAAGTACTTTTTTATATTGTTGGAAAACATGTTAGTATTCATTGGTTTGCAAGAAGTTAGTCATGTCATAGATCTAGTTGTTGAGAACATGAGGATTTGTTGGTTGAAATGTCTATTTAATGTATACTACATCAAAATCATTAATGTCAAAATCAAGCTTATCAAATAAGCCTTTTTCTCTTATGAGCTTAGTTATTCTAATGATCACATCATATTCCATGACTTTCATGATCCAACCCACTCTTTTTTCATTTATTTCCTAGCTTGGTAGGAACTCCTTTATGATATGGTGACTAACCATCAGATGAATCTTATTATTTGAGAACATGTGTCTAAAGTTTTTAAGGGATTTTATTACTACATACACTTACTTCTCAACAAAATTGTAGCTTTTCTCATAATCCTTTAAGTATTGACTAAAAAAGGCTATGGGTTATTCTAACTAATATTTGTTTTGTTGGGTCAGAATAGTATATACACTTTCTTCCCCTCCAAAATTATAGAGAATGAAGTCATTCTCATAGTTAGAATTTACAAGGTCTGACCTTGATAAACAGCCTATTTAATGGCTTCAAATCCATTCTTCCCCTCTCTTGTCCAACTTAAATTGACCCTTTTTTAAGCATAGAAGTAAGGGGTTTGGCCATGGTGGCAAAATTTGGAATGAACCTCTTCACGAAGTTGATTTTCCCCAGCAAACTCTATAGCCCATTTTTGTGGCTTGGAAGTGATAGTGAAGATATAACACTAACCCTCTCTGGGTCTATTGTAAGTCCTTCTTTGATATTATGTGTCCCAATAGTTTCCCTTCATGAACTACAAAAACACACTTCTTTGGATTGAGGGAAAATCTAAATTCTCTACACCTTTAAAAAACTTTCTTGAGGTGATCTAGGTGGTCACTAATCAGTTTTGAATAAACTATGATGTCATCTATATACACAAAGATTAATTCATTGATCAAACCCTTGAAATCCATATAATGGCCCTTTAAAAGGTATCACCAGCATTGGTCAAACTGAAAGGCATCTTCTTGTAAACATATGTGCCCCATTTAGTAGTGAAAGTGATCTTGAATTAGTTAGATTCTTGAACTAGGATTTGGTTATATCTAAAATAACCATATAGAAGGGAGAATCTCTTATATTTATCTATTTTTAGAGTATTTGTTCTATTGGTTTAAGGGGATAATGATTCTTCAAGGATTCTTTGTTCAAGTCAAAAACATTTACACAAAACCTAATTTCACTATGTTTTTTCCTAATAGGAACCAAGTTAGCTACCCAAGATGACTGTTTAATGGGGAAAATAATGTTGAATTTGTTGTCCCCCAAAAATATCACTCATTTTTGCGACAACATTTGAACTATTTTGGTATTATAGACCAAAATTGTCTCTTCCCTTTTCAAAATTTGTCCTAGGCATTCAAATTCCTCATTTTTCAAGCTTCTCAAAAATATACGGACTCTGTAGGCTTGAATCTATGGACTCTACAGGCTTGAATCTATAGACTCTACAGGAAGAGAAATCTATGGACTCTGTAGGAAAAGAAAATCTATGGACTCTGCAAGCCAAGTTCAACGGGCTTGACAGGTTGATTTCTACAGACTCTGCAAGAAAGAAGCAAGCTTTCAACACTTAGGTGATCTCAAAGTTGGTTCAAAGCTTCGGTTCACTCAGTCGGTTCATCAAATGGTTCAATGGCTTTTGGTTCAATCAAAGGGTTCATCAGCTTGGTTCAATGCTTCAGTTCACTCAGTCAGTTCATCAAACGGTTCAACGGCTTTTGGTTCAATCAAAGGGTTCATCAGCTTGGTTCAAAGCTTGGTTCAACGGTTGCCTCAAAGGAGCGGTTCAATGTAAAAGTTAAAAAGAGCCTCTCGAAGGATAAGTGTCCTTGAAGAGGGCACTTGGTCAACAAAAGCACCCTTCAAAAGGGTCATTTTCAAGGAAGCCACAAAGGTAAGTTCTTCTGGAATTTTGTTTAAGGAAGCTGAAAGACAAAGGGATTTCCTTTGGGAAAAATACTAAGGCATAATTCCTTTAGAATTTTTGTTCGAAGGAATTCCTTTAGAAAAAAAGTCTAAAGGAATTCCGAACGGCTACGAGAGGAAAGCCTGAAGGAATTTATGAAGGCTAAGGACAAAGAAATAATTCTCGCGGACTTTTTGTCTGCAAGAAAATGTCCACAAAAAAAGTCCACGAGAAAATGCCTGCGAAAAATGTCCGCGAGAAAGCTCCGAAGGATTCCAAAAATAAAAGGCCATTGAAGAACCTGAAGGGCAAGTGCCCTTGCGGGGGACTCCCAACTGCCAAATTAAAGGACACTTCCCAAAGTTAAAGGGTCACCTTCCCTTCGGGAGGATGCAAAACAAGAAATCTGAAGACCATCTGAAGGGTAGACACCCTTGCAGGGAGCTCTTCCTGACCCAAAGTAGATCATTTTTCAAGGCTCAAAGGGTAGGTCTACTCTGGGAAAGCTCAAATGATAAAGATGAAGGAATTGCCGAGGAAAGTGACATGCCTGTGGATGTCAAAGTTATGACAATGAAATAGCCGTTGATCCTTGTGGTTTTAAATCTATGGACCCGAATGCATTCAAAGACTTTAAAGCCAAGATCAGTAGGAAGCGACTAAGGAATAGAGCATCAAATTGAATCCAAGACCTGATTCAATTAACTAGAAAAGGAGGAACGATGAGGAAGGACTAGAAACATTTGCACATCAGATATGTTTCTAGAAGTAGACCGCCAGGTGGATATTGAAAGATGCAAACTTTCAATAGCATGACTTGTTTCTCTACATTGAGAAAAGCAAATGGGTAAATGCCCTAAATTCTAGCCTATCTTCTTAACAAAATTCAATGCAACATGATGTGTTACTATTCCCAAGTCCTTCTTGAAGAGACTATATAAGGGACTCTCTTGTTAGTGTAAAAGGGATCTCTCTCTGACAATCAAAAACAAAACTTTGCCCAAATTGAAAGGCATTATTGAGACTTTGAGCTTAGATTGTTGATCATATTTTGTTATTGGAATAAGAAAGCAAGTGATTTTTTAGACTTTGTGCTGTGATATCTTTATTGTTGAGGAAACTGTTCTTATGTCTTTTTCCTTAATATATTTTATGTTCCCTTAATTCAACAAGTAGGATTAGTGAAAATAGTCAAGAAGGTGTCCTGAAGTCAAATGTGTTGAGACTTTGTGCCCCCATAATTGCCTTTAGTGTGTTTTCTTTTTGTTTCTATGTAAAGAGCCTTGGGATGACTTTGTGCCCTCATTGTCCTTCGTATCTCACTCTTAGGTAATTCAGGTGGAGACTTTGTGCTACATCTCAATTTGCTAGTTACTATGTCCTTTGTTACATTTTGCAATTACTACCTGGAGTATTCTTGTGGTTTGCTAAATAGTAATTCTAAAAGAAGAAGAGTGCTTTCTATCATTTCCCTTGAGATTTCTCCTTTGATCCGCATGCATCATCTCTGAAAAAAGAGAGATGGATGGTTTATCCTACCCTTGAGTATTATTTTATGTTTATATATATATATATATATATATATATATATATATAGCCTATCTATAGGGAACCTCCCCTTGATGAGAGGAGAGATTAGTCCCCTTTTGATGTGGTAAACCTACACATTTGGATGACCAATCTTCCTACTTTGGTTGATCAGACCTATTTGGTTTATCAGTATGTTGATTGACAAAATATTCAACCAATAGTTTTTGGCAGCTCCGATAGGGATATACATAATTTTGTGCAATTTGGAACCTCAAGTTTCAAATTGAAACATCACCTGTGTCTTACCCATTATAATTATAATACTTATCCATTATAGACTCTAGCGAATCCATTTCATGTCTTACCCATTATCAATTTATATCTTTACCATCCTCCTCCACCTCCATTATTTTATTTGGTCTACAAAAACCAGAGCTACAGGGAAAGAGTGCACAGTTTAAAGCCTCAAGCTTCAAACTGAAGCAAGGTCAATTCTTTTCCATTTTTTTTTCACAATCTAGAAGATTCAAGGTATACACGAAACCAAAGGGCTAAAGGTATTATTGACCCTAGATTCGAGTTGGTACAGTACAGTAATTTTGATCTGTTCCCTTCATCATCTCGCCTCCAATGAACCAAGAGCTTTCCTCCTACTAAAGTCAGATCTCCATTGCCAAACGAAGTATCCACTTCTGCTATTGATAAAACATTACCAATAATTACCCCTCTGAGATTTTTTATTCCTCCTTTTCATAATCCTATAATGGCAGCTCAAGGTCCCTCAGGTAATTCTTTTGGTCCTCTCAATCTTACTCCACCTCTACATGAGCTTCCACGTAGTTCAAGGAAGAATTTCCCCAAATTCTATGGTGATGTGAAAGTTCATCCTAATGAACACATTGCAGCCTTCAGCATAGCCTGTAGTGTAATTAGAGTAGAATTTGAAGATGTAGTAGTCAGGCTATTTATAGAAACATTACAAGGTGCTGTTGTAGATTGGTTTTATCATCTACAGGCTCGGTCAGTAACTGATTGGAATACCCTCAAAGCTAAGCTTGAATCCAGATTCAAACCTACAAAAGATGTACATGCCCTTTTGGCTCAACTCACACAGATGAATAAAGAGCCTCATGAACCAATGAGAGACTTCATAGCCAAATTTGACAAATTGAGGAACAAAATTCTTGTAATTTCTCGACCTACAACTAAGAATCTCAAATGCTTCTTCATTAATTCTCAATTACCTAAAGTGAGTTTTCTTTTGAGATGTGTTGGTCAAATAGATCTTGCTACAGCTCAACTTTTGGGGCCACTGAGGTAGAAGATGATCTCATCTTAACAGGGAAGATAAGAAGAGATACAAACAAAAATAGACCCTCATCATCTTCTAAATATTCATCTACAAGCACCATTGATCCAATGGTGCAAAATTTGGTAAATGAACTGCTAGCCTTGAAAAGACAAATGGCACAAGGTATGTTTTCTACTCCTTCATATAAAGATATGCCAAGAAGGACATTTCCAAATTAGTCATATCAAGGCCATGCTGCCAGGAATCAAGGGCAGCCAGATTATCTTCCTCCCCCACAAGGGAAACTTGCCCTAGAAGCTCCTCCAACCAACTCAGCAGTTGGATATTTAGAAACAGAACATGCTTTCTCTTTCCAACTTGAGTTTGAGCAAGAAATGACACTGATTTCTTCACGGAGGATCAATAAGAATCAACTGGCAACTCCCATATTGGTTTCCTGAAATACCAGAATGAACCCAGAAGCAAAGGAGAAACTATTGGTGGATCATATGCAGTGTTTACTAGGTCCAAGAACCAATCAGTCTAGCAAGTTAATAAAGGGAAGACAGAGGAGCAACCTCAACCAGTAATTACAATTGCTAAGTGTGGAACTACTCTGCCTTTCCAATCAAAGGATTCGGTGATCACCCAAAAGGTAAGTACATCAATTTCACCTTCACCTTCTACTTCAATTTTGCAAACTAGCCCTCCTCCCATCCCTCCTAAAACCTAAAAGGTTGAAATGCTTTCCTTTGTTCCTAGTCTAATTCAGTCATTTGACATAATTGATCATGTCAAGAAGACCAAAATTCAAATGTCTAAATTTGAATATTTGCAGTCCAATCCTGATCAATTGGATAAGTTGGTCCAATGTGTCAAGAACCAAACCATCCCTACAAGACAAGAGATTAAGAAAACAATTCTTGATTCCCCAAAGAACATGCCCATTCCAAATAATCTTGTCATTACTCCTCCAAGTGCCCCTAAAAAAATAGAAACTTTCTATGTTTCCTTATTGATAAATGGTTATCAACTCAATAATTGCATCATTGATTCTGGGGCATCTGACAATGTCATGCCTACTAAAGTAGCTGAGTCTCTGGATCTCACACTAACCAATACATTTGGGAGATGTTTCTCCATGGAAAACAAACAAGTAACATTGCTGGGGCAAATCAAAGATGCTCAATTTGCATATGCAATGTTTCTAGACAAGAGAATCAAGATGACTATCCTAGTGGCTAACATCCTAGCATCCTATGGCATTTTTCTTGAACAAAATTTCTGCAAGAACATTAGAGGAGAACTGAGCATGGACCTGTATGAGGCAAGGATCCCTGTCTAAGGCATAATGAAGAGATTGTTCCCTAAAAAAGAGGCAAAATACATGGTCACCCAAATGTCGGCCCCTATAGCACAAATTCTATTTGAATCTTTAGGCAGGGGTAATTATTTCTTGACCACAGAGGATGTTCATGTTTTTATAGATGAAATTCCTGTAGCTGATAATCAAGGAATTGATCCAAACAAGACATCAGAGAATTGGTAGGGCACAATATAAATAATTAAGGATCTTCCATCTCTAATGAAGAGAAATTTGATAAGAGATCAGCCTCTGATGATGCTTGGATCCTGGAATCTGATGGTATAAATTCTTCCACCAATGATGGAGTTGGGACTGTTTTGATATCTCCTCAAGGAGATATTCTTCCTTCATGTAATTTTCAATTTAGAAACACCAACAACATAGCTAGATGTGAATCTCTATTTCTCAGATTAAAGATTGCTCAAGATGAAGAGATCAAACTCCTTCACATCAAACAAGATGCTAAGCTAATAGTTTGTCAAGGGTTTGATGTGGACAATCCAATCATGTGTTGGACTAAACCAGAAGAACAACCAATTATGATAGTGGACCTAATTGTTGCAAATAAAAATTAGGAAAAGGAACCCTTCACCAAGAAAGCAAGGAGATATGGCTTTCAAATTGAAGATCACATCTTGCCATGGGGCAAGAAGAAGAAAAAACCAAGAGGAAGATGCAAAAAATTAGTTTCCTGGTGGAGAGTTCCATTCTCCCGTCACTATTTCTGGGGACAAAATGTCTTCTTACTAGTTTATCAGGATAGAGTGCTATTTTCACTACCTCTCAAGAAGTAGCATCTAATATACTTCAATTCTTGAAGTATCAGATCATTTCATCTATACATATGTATATTTGTATAGTTTTTAATTATATTTTGTTTTGTTTGTTTCCATTTTTGATGCCTTCTATTTTTGGGTAACATGACTCCATAGCCCAATGGTACACATGAAGACACTGGAGATTCTGGATTCTACTCCCTTCAATTCTTTTTTATAATTGATAGAAGTTCCCCAACTAAAGCCAGCTGTTGTCCCCCAAAAATATCACTCATTTTTGGGACAACATTTGAACTATTTTGGTCCTACAGACCAAAATTGTATCTTCCCTTTTTGAAATTTGTCCTAGGAATTCAAATTCCTCATTTTTCAAGCTTTTCAAAAATATACGGACTCTGCAGGCTTGAATCTACGAACTCTGTAGGCTTAAATCTACGAACTCTACAGGAAGAGAAATCTACGGACTCTGCAGGGAAAGAAAATCTATGGACTCTACAGGCCAAGTTCAACAGGCTTCACAGGTTTATTTCTATGGACTCTGCAAGAAAGAAGCAAGCTTTCAACACTTAGGTGATCTCAAAGTTGGTTCAATGCTTTGGCTCACTCAGTCGATTCATAAAATGGTTCAATGACTTTTGGTTCAATCAAAGGGTTCATCAGCTTGGTTCAACAGTTGGTTCAAAGGAGCAGTTCAATGCAAAAGTTCAAAAGAGCCTCTCGAAGGACAAGTGCCCTTGTGGAGGGCACTTGGTCAACAAAATCACCCTTCAAAAGGGTCATTGTCAAAGAAGCCACAAAGGTAAGTTCTTTCAAAAAAAATTTAAAGCAGCCAAAAGACAAAGGGATTTCCTTTAGGAAAAAGACTAAGGCATAATTCCTTTGGAATTTTTGTTTGAAGGAATTCCTTTGGACAAAAAAGTCTGAAGGAATTTAGAAAGGCTGCAGGAGGAAAGCCCAAAGGAATTTCTGAAGACCAAGGACAAAGCAATAATTCTTGTGGACTTTTTGTCCACGAGAAAATTTCTGTAGAAAAAGTCTGTGGGAAAATTTCCATGGGAAAGCTCCGGAGGACTCCAAAAATAAAAGGCCACTGAAGGACCCCGACGGGCATGTGCCCTTGCAGGGGACTCCAAGCTACCAAATTAAAGGACACTTCCCAAAGCTGAAGGGTCACCTTCCCTTCAAGAAGATGCAAAACAAGAAATATGAAGACCATCTGAAGGGCAGATACCCTTGCGGGGAGCTCTTCTTGACCCAAAGCAGATCATTTTTCAAGGCTCGAAAGGTAGGTCCCCTCTGAGAAAACTCAAATGATAAAGATGAAGGAATTGCCAAGGAAAGTGACGTGCTCACAGATGTCAAAGTTATGACAATGAAATAGCCATTGATCCTTGTAGTTTTAAATCTATAGACCCGAATGCATTCAAGGGCTTTAAAGCCAAGATCAATAGGAAGTGACTAAGGAATAGAGCATCAAATTGAATCCAAGACCTGATTCAATTAACCAGAAAAGGAGGAATGATGAGGAAGAACCAGAAACATTTGCACATCAAATATGTTTCTAGAAGTAGACTTCCAGGTGGATATTGAAAGATGCAAACTTTTAAAAGTGTGACTTGTTTCTCTACATTGATAAAAGCAAATAGGTAAATGCCCCTAAATTCTAGCCTGTCTTCTTAAAAAAATTCAATGCAACATGATGTGTTACTATTCCCAAGTCCTTGAAAAGGCTATATAAGGGACTCTCTTGTTAGTGTAAAAGGGATCTCTCTCTGACAATCAGAAATGAAACTCTACCCAAATTGAAAGGCATTACTAAGACTTTGAGCTTAGATTGTTGATCATATTTTGTTATTGGAATAAGAAAGCAAGTGATTTTTTAGAATTTGTGCTGTGATATCTTTGTTGTTGGGAAAACTGTTCTTATGTCTTTTTCCTTAATATATTTTCTGTTCCTTTAATTCAACAAGCAGGATTAGTTAAAATAGTTAGGAAGGTGTCCTAAAGTCAAATGTGGAGAGACTGTGTGCCCCCATAATTGCCTTTAGTGTTTTTTCTTTTTGTTTCTATGTAAAAGACCTTGGGATGACTTTGTGCCCTCATTGTCCTTCATATCTCACTCTTGGGCAATTCAAGTGGAGACTTTGTGCTACATCTCAATTTGATGGTTACTACGTCCTTGGTTACATTTTGAAATTACTACCTAGAGTATTCTTGTGGTTTTTTGAATAGTAATTCTGAAAGAAGAGGAGTGATTTCTGTCATTTCCCTTGAGATTTCTCCTTTGATCCGCACGCATCATCTCTGAGAAAAGAGAGATGGATGGTTTATCCTACCCTTGAGTATTATTTTCTATTTATATATATATAGCCTATCTATAGGGAACCTCCCCTTGATGAGAGGAGAGATTAGTCCCCTTTTGATGTGGTAAACCTACAAATTTGGATGACCAATCTTCCTACTTTGGATGATCAGACCTATTTTGTTTATCAGTATGCTGATCGACAAAATATTCAACCAACAGACTTATATCAACGTAGATAGCTCACTCCTCATCAAAGCCTCTATTTTTGTGTTTATTATCCTCTATTTTTGTCTAACAAATTTAGTATTTGGGTCAAGCTCTATTGTGTGTTGGGTTAGTCTAGGGTCAAATCCCTTATATTTTTATAACTCCAAACGAAGTTATTATCAAATTCTTGACATAATTTAGTAAAATCTTCATTTTTAGATTTGTTACATACCTTTCTAATCTTCAAAACCTTGCCTTTTGAGATATATACTAGCTTTTAGTCTTCCTCCTTGATTTTGAGATTTTTCTTCTTACCCTTCAACTGATCATCAGAGTTGAAAATACTTTCTAGAGTAACAAGACCCATGGGAAAAAGTTTAGTCTTCAACTGGATTATTTGCTCCTCATACTATTCTTGGAGTCTTGACTAATTTTTATTGAATAATTCAACCTCATTTCATATAATGTTTACAATTTGTTCATCACTATCAAAATCTTGCCATTTTCTTGCATTGTCAGCAATAGAATGTCTCACTATCATCTACACATGCTGACTATTATCCTTATTAATCTCTTTAGGTAGATTATATTAAGAACCCACTAAGCTCATGTGATCAACATCCTTATTTTGTGTTCTCAATATCATTTACATATTAAAAAAAATAAAATCTTCAAATAGGTCCCAAAACCTATGTTTGTAAGATCTTAGCAAGTTGTTCTTCGTTGTACTCCTTGATCTTACCTGGCGAGCAATCAGTTCACTATCACTGAATACTTATAGTGACTAAATCCCCCTTTCTTTTAAAAAATAGAGACCTCAAATCAATGCTTCAAATTATGACACATTTTTAGTCTAGATGAATTATAGTCTAAAGGAATAAAAATAACTCTCCTATTGGGGAGAGACCAAAATAATATTATCACTTGCACCATTACTGCTCCTTGAGATGTCAAAGTATAGTTGCCACATTCCCTTGTGATCTTCAATTGATTTAAAAAGATTTGGGATGATCACATCATATTCATGGATTCAATACATACCCAACCCTATTTCCTTGACATAGTCATAAGGTTCAAACTTGAAAGTTGATCCCCATTCGTCAAGGTGAGTATCTGGTATTTCTTCTAATGGTGTTGCAACTTCATGGTCAAGTTCATCTTCTTATTCTTGTACTATGCAATTCATAATTATAGGGATAATATTTTATGGTTCAATATGTTATTTATTAATTATTTCAGCCCTTATGGTCACTCTAGTCCCATATCTTGTCTTGAACAATATATGTGACCAATCATCAGATAGGTACCCTCCCATTTTTGTAGTAAAGTCTTAGGAAAGGATGATGGAAAAATAGTGGGGTAGGTCAATAAATAAGATGTATTGGGATATGGATAAACATGGACATGCATGGATGGTAATGTTTAGACCTTTAATAACCCCAACTATTTGGATAGGAGTTCCATCCAATATAACCATGCCTTTTATGAAAGTTGTGTGTTCAATACCTAGCTTATCCACTATTTTCTTGAGCATAGTAGAGCTACTAGCCCTAGAGTCTATCATATAATTATGGATGAGATTTTTTCCAACTATAAGGGAAAGGTATAAAGGAGGAGACTTACATTTTTACTTACTTTTATGTCTATTTGAGGTTGACACAAGCTAATCACATTAGTGGGTCCCTTAACTGAGACCTTCTCTATTTGTTGGAAATTTTTTAGAGCTTCCTAAAGTAAGTTCCTATGTACTGGGATGGATAGTTCTTCCCACATGGTAACATTTAAGTTAGTCCTTTTCATTTTTTCTACAATACTAAAAGGAATTATACTGACCTTTACTTGTACATTTGTGGGAGATACATCTTCTTTTATGAGATTTAGGATCAATAGTTTTGACTTCAACTGGCCCATAGGTATATCGCATGGATTTTGAGTTGTGTTGATTTTTGAAACCTCTTGTACAAATTTATAAGGTGTATCTTACTCAACCTTGGGGGGGTTGATCACCTTCTATTTCCCTCTTCTTATAGAACATATTTACTACCACTAAACTACCACCAATTGTCAGTATTTCCTCTTGGTTTATGCCAAAAAAATCCTTTTCTTGCGAGTTCAAAAGAGTGGCCTCATTTTGAACATGCACCTATACCTCTTCCTACTAAGTATTAATTTCTTTTTGATGCCCTTGGGGGATTGATATGCTTTGTACTATCAAGTCTTGACTAATGACACCATGAGGGAAAGTATTTTGATTATGCAGTTGGGCAAAAGGATAGTAATACTTGTATTCCTAAGCTAGGTTATTTTGGATGGGAATGATGGCATTAGAAATACTTGGGGAAAGTAGAGCATGCATATTTTGTGGCTTTACTTGCATGATCTAGTTTTGGAGTTATGAATTTCCTTGTTATGGATGCTTATTGGGTTGATATGCCTAGTTAGGTGGTTGGTAAGGCTTATAATTTTGGGATTATTACCTTTTCATGGTTACAAAATTATTACCAAGGTTTTGTAATAATGTCTTAAAGTTAAACAAATCATTAGAAGGGACAAGAGGTAAAGTTGGTTGATTTCTTGTTGTGGGAGTTAGGGCTATAACATGTTGAGAGGGAGGTAATTCTGGGAACAAAAATATTGAAGGTTGAGGAACAATTTCCTTGGCTTGAATGAGGTAATTTTTTACTCTTATTGTAATGTTGTAAGCATCAAGGAGTGTGATGACACCTAATGATTGGATCATGATAACTATATCATTATTTACAGCTCTTAAAAAGTATAAGAAAACATTGTTTGGGGATGGTTTGACCAACTTGGGATCCTATTCCATGTCTTTTAGAAGAAAAAATTAAAGTTATTGAGAAGTGTTATCATTGATGTCAAGGTTGATGTCATTGATGTCATGGTGCATCTGGTGAAGATTCATGGTGAGTGATCTTTGAGGTATGATCTTGTGAGCTTGATGTGATAAGGAAGCCACATGAAAGAATTTGAAATAAAGAGATAATTTGAAAGAAAGAAATAATTTGAAGGCAAGATAAAATTTGAAGGCAACTAATGCCTTATAGTTGCATGAAGGTATAGGTCATTGATGCCAAGTTTCATAAGAATCCTAGTCATGACATGAAGAGGTATGTACATGATAAGATAAGGAGATATTATTGAGCATTGTATTTTATGTTGTTGATGTGAAGGTTGATGTCAAGGTTTAGGTCATCTTGAAGTTGTCAGTGTTGTTATTGAATTTTATTGTGAAGGTATGATGACAAATAGGTCTACAAGAGTATTGTTGTGAGTGAGGCTAGTTGATAGTGTGTGTTATGATAAAATTATAAGCATTAAAGGTATCTAGTGTGAAATAGAGTATTGGAGTGGTTATGAGTGTAATTTTATTATTTCTATTGTTGATAAATACATGAAGGTCAAGTGCTTAAGTAACCTAAGCCTAGTCATGGAATGAAGAGACCTTGTGAGAAGGTATGAGCATGGTGCCTTGGTGAGATGAGTGCACACAAGCATGAGTGGTTTTATGAGGTTTTTTTATAATGTGTATAAGGTATTGGAATACTCATGAGAGTTTCAAGGTAAGCCTACAGGGGTAGGACCTTCAGACCAAGTCTACATCTAGACCACTCCTAGATACTACCTGACCTAATGAGGTATCATGATCTATTGTCAAGACATGTGAAGGATGTATGGCAATGTTTAATCATGAGATAGGTTTCTTGAGTATGTGATTGAGGAGGATAGTACATTTAAAGAGGCATGACGGTTAGTTTTAAGGGCTAATATGGTTTGCAAGTCAAGGTCTAGAGAGCAAAGAGAGAGAGAGAGAGAGCATGGCCTAAAGAAGGGTCATGATCAAATTTCAAGGTGTTTTAGATCATGTAATCATTCTTAGAGGCGAGGTATATTTTTTCAAGTTTTCTCATGTATTTTGAGGTCATAGTTTGAAGGACAAGGCATGAAAAGTTGTTTTAAGGTCTCTTGAGTGCTCAAAATGAAGTTTTCTCAACCCAAAAAGGATTTTCTTGTGCTCATTAGCTATTCAAACATTTTCATGGGAATCCAAGCAGTTCATGGTAGATGTGGAAGGGTCCTAGATAAAAATTCTAGGCATTACTTTTTGGATTAAGGAGCTATGATTTATGAATGATCGTTTAGAGTGAAAATAGGTTTAAACCCTCTTATAACTAAAATTGGTTTTTTCTTATAGGATTGTATTCCATTTATAGATATCAGTGGATTTTATTCCCCTTGAAGTTTTCCCACATAAATGATGTGTTCTTATGTTTCATGCTTATGTGGATATTTGCTTATGCTTGCTAGATATATATGTTTGTTTGAATGGTTCATGATTGCTCAAGTGTAATTGAATGAAAAGTTTTTAAATATTTATTTACCCCACATTCATTATGCTTCCAATAATTAGTATCATAGAAGGTATTTTGAAGCAGGCCTAACAACCAAAAGGAGATCCTATAAGCAAAGATGGCTAGTAGTCAAGTTCAAGGAGGTTTCTATACCAGTAAGGATCCATTATTCAATGGGACTAATTATACATTTTAGAGAATCATAAGGAAGACATATCTAATGTAAATGGGCTATGGCATATGGTAGTAAGTTTTGGATGGATACACTCCACCTCCTACACCACCAACTAATGTAGTAGGCAAGAATAAAAGTGAGATCAATTCTAAGGTAATGAATGCCATTCTATGTGGCCTATTAGAGGTAGAGTTTGTAAAGGTGATGCACTATGAGTTAGCCAAAGTGATATGGGACAAGTTGAATATTGTCTATGAAGGAGATACCAAGGTGAAGATGGCTAAATTAAAGACCCATAAAAGGTAGTTTGAAAGTCTGAGTATGAAGGAAGATGAGAGAACTGCATCCTACCTATTAAGGGTTGATGAAGTTATCAATGTCATTAGAGGTCTCAAAGAAAAAGTGAAAGATTCTATAATTTTACAAAAGGTATTGAGAACCTTAACTTATACATTTGATTCAAAGGTGTTTGTGGTAGAATAAATGCAACATCTAGACACACTTCATATGGATGGGCATAATGGTATCTTTACTACCTATGAGATGAGAATAATTGAAGGAAAAACTTCCAAAAAGGAATCAACATTCAAATATGAGAAGAATTCAAAAGAAAAGAAGGTAAAGGATAAGGTATGTTTAGATATTGATGATGATGAATTTATAGCCATGTTTGCTATGAAATTGAAGATTGGATCTAGTAAGTACAAGGGTAAGTTTCCTATCAAATGTTTAAACTATGGTAAGATTGGTCACTTTGCATCTAAGTGTCCTAACAAGGATACGACTAAGAATGATGAATAAAATGATGAACATCATGGTGATGATAAAAATGTCTATAAGCTTGAAAAAAGCAAGAAATATTTCAATAAGTATGAAGGAAATAAAGGGTCATTTAATAACAAGAGAATTTTTTATACCAAAGAAGATAATAACTCATCTCATGTAAGTGACACACGTACATCTAATAGTGATGATGATAGTAATGAGCATGAAAATAATGAAACCTTATTCATGGCTATAGAAATAAATAATGAGGGTTTCTCAAAATGGAAAGGCCTTATGGATGATGAATAATTAGATGAAGAAGAGGTTGAAGTGAACTTTGAGGTAGAATTAGTGAGTGATATAAAGGAGTTTAAGTTCCAAATAAGGGAGAATCATAAATTTAAGTCATTAGTTAAGGAATATGAAGAGCATATTAGTTTTTTTGAGAGATTAAGTAACACATCCAAGGAATATGATGAGATCATCAATTAGGTTAAAGCTTAGATGGAGATAGTTACTACTAACCTAAAGGCTAAGGAAGAAGAATGCACCACATATGAATCAAAATGGAGTCCTTAAAATCATAATTAGATCAAGTAAATAGAAATATGAAGATCTATCAGATGTTTGAAAAGAGAACTAAGGGTCTAAATGGAATTTTGAGTAGTCAGAAGTCTGTCAATGATAAGGCAAGTCTTGGTTTCAAATTAAATCAAAAGGAGAATGATAACGTGAATAAGAAGGTCAACCTCAAGAATAATATGAAGATAAATTCCATTAGATAGCCTAACACCATAAGGTATATAGATTCATTCAATGTTTATTATTTCTCATTTAGTGAGTTTGGTCATAAAGCAAAAGAGTGTAGATTATCCTCCAAAAGTGAGTACTCATGGGACTATGGAAAGAATCACACTCCACATCAATCAAGATATATGAGTGATGTTTTTTCCTATAATTGTTATAACATTGGTAATATTTAAAAATTCTATCATCATGAATCACCAAGAAAGAAAAAGAAGATTCAAGATCCTAGAATTTACGAAAGAAGACAAACCAAGGTGTGGAATCCAAATATAGTCAAGTTTAGTCCTAATCAGTCTACAAGCCAAGCTGGACTATTTTATATAATAGAGCATAGGTCAGATATTGAAGAGTATAAAAAATGTTCATTATCATCTCGGATTGTTAACCACACAGGTGATGAATAGGTCAAGCCAAAGAGATTAATCAAGCCTAAAAGGATCCTAAAGTATCATCAGTCTTGTGAGAGCATGGAGATTTGAGAATCTCATGAGCTTGTGTTGTATTAGTTCCCTATGGTAAGGGGTGAATCCATTAGGATTCATGGAGACACTCATCAGTCAGTAGTAGCTTGGTAGCTATCATGAAGACATGTTAAATAATGTTGACAGAGATGGAAGTGTTGTTGGTATATGAGATTCTTAATGACTCATGTGGTGAACTCAAGTTGTGAAAACAAAAGGAGAGTCCCAAATTATTCATTTTATGTCAATAATATGGTAGCCTAGTTTGTGATCAAAGGTTTGAGTCATATCAGTCATGTCAAGGACAAGGTGAGTGGTCTTATGATCTGAGTTGATTTGAACGAGGTATGCATGAAGGGGGAGCATGTTCCTATAATGCTTCATATTTTATGTGTTGAGTTTTTGTTTCAAGAAGGTGTGATTCTAGATGTTGTAGGTGTGATCATATTTATTTGAGAAAAGACTATTTTTGAGAGAATGATCAATTTATGAGAGTGGTTGTCATCTAGTGTTAGTGAGGTAGAAGTCATAATAAACATGATGTCCTAATGTCTAATGATCAGATTATAGTTTGTGAAAGACCTTTTATCATTAATGTCAAATGGGGAGAAATAATATAATGGGGGAGATGAGATTGATTAGGTTGTAGTCTACTTGAAATAAATGATAAAGGGGGAGTTTGTTGAGAAGTGTTGTCATTGATGTCAAAGTGCATCTGGTAAATATGCATGGTGAGTGATCTTTGAAGTATGAGCTTATGAGATTGATGTGATAAGGAATACATATGAGAAGAGATAATTTAAAGGCAATAGATAATTTGAAGGTAAGTAATGCCTTATGGTTGTATGAAGGTACATGTCATTGATGTCAAGTTTCATAACAAGCCTATTCATGAGCCTAGTCATGACATGAAGAGGTATGTGCATGATAAGACAAGGAGAGATTGTTGAGAATTATATTTTATATTGTTTGATGTCAAGGTTGATGTCAAGGTTCAATCTAGATTAAATTTGTCAATGTTGTCATTTAAGGTTCTTGTGAAAGTATGATGATAAATAGGTATGCAAGAGTGTTGTTGTGAGCAAGGCCAGTTGAAAGTATGTGTTGTGATAAGATTATAAGGATCAAAGGTATATAATTTGAAAGAGATTATTTTAATGGTTATGAGTGTTGTTGTCTTGTTTCCATTGTTGACAAAAATATAAAGGTACAAGTCTTTGAGGTTAAGTGCTTAAGTAGCCTAAGCCTAGTCATGACATGAAGAGACTTTCCGAGAAAGTATGAGCATGGTGGCTTGGTGAGATGAGTGTACACAAGAATTATTAGTTGTATGAGGTTATTTTATCATGCATGTAAATAATTAGAACACTCATGATATTTTTAGGGTAAGCTTATAGGGGTAGGACCTTCAAACCAAGTCTACATATAGACCACTCCTAGACACTTCTTAGTCTTATGAGCTATCATGATCTATTGTCAAGGCATGTGAAGGATATATGGTAGTGTTTAAGCATGAGATATGTTGATTTGTATGTGAGTGAGGTGGATAGTGCATGGAAAGAGGCATGAAGGACATTTTAAATTCTTAATATGGTTTGTAGGTCAAGGTCTAAAGAGAAAAGAGAGAGATTGTGGCCTAATGAAAGGTTATGGTTAGATTTCAAAGTGTTTAAGATCATGCAAGTGTAGACACTAGAAAACTACACACAATGGTTCTAAATGTTGAAATGCCTTAGGACCCCTTAGAGACCACCCAACCTCTCCTGACCATAAACGCAAGCTAGAAAACCCACTAACTAACCCACCAGACCATGAGTCAAGATAGATAACTATCTAAACTAACTCACTAACAACCATTTTAACTCAAATTTATTCAACCCTAAATGATTTATTGCCACCTTGACTACTGATGGTTACCCAATTGCTGATACTCACCATGACCATTGATGGTTAAACTTGACCATCGACAATTAGGTCTTCCCAAACTGAATAAAGACAAATCAATTTATGTGTAAGCTAATATGTCAAGATTTAATATGGATGACAAGATAACACATCAAGAAGCATCGAAGTCATCAACCAAACCTCTTATGAAAACTTCCACCTCCATCTCTTTTGCCTATAAAAGAGAGGAGTAGGAGGTGAAAATGATCTAAAGATCTAAGAATTTTAACAATCAGATAATTAAGCTATCAACTAGTAGTCATCATGAGATTCTAGCATCAATAAATTTATAGGTCTTACCTTCATCAAGTTAGAAACTAAGATAGAGACCTGAACCTCTACCAAAATTATTCTTCAAGAAAAGTACCGTTAGTATACCCAAATCACTTTAAGATCAACTATCAATTATCAAACAACTAGTTAAGTATAATTATAGTTTTCAAGTTCTACTTATTTATTTTCTAACCCAAACTCTTCTAGATTATATCTTATAACCCCTAAACTTAACCATATCCCAAAACACTTATTGACCCATTCTATAGTCCTTTTCTAAACACCCTCAAAACCCATAACAACCACTGATAGTCACCCTAACCATTGATGGTCACCTTAACCATTGACAGTCACCATAACCATTGATGGTCACTGTGGTAGAAAATAATATCAAGTTATTTCCCCCTACTTACCCTCAACCAAATTCCACTTTCTATCTTTCTAACTATTCACAAACTCCCCAACTATGTTCTAAACCAAACCTGACCTATTTAGCATTAGTATTGACCTACTTATTTCTATAATTAGTTTATTTTATTTATCAATTATTTATTTCTTATTGCATTCCTTTTTAGTCTTTTATATCATTTGATTCAAGTACTTTATCTTTATTTCCTTAAACTTAACTATTCTTAAAGAGTGGATTGACAACCTCCTAGTAAGCTCATGCTTCTTAGACCTAGCTCACGCTAGGCAATCCACCTTGATATTCATACAACAACCCCTTTGTTTTAGTATATTATTATCTACAAGTCATTCTTCCCAAGATAAAGAGGATCTCTTTACAATTTTCTAGATTACGCATTCACAAAGAAACATGTTCTTCTACCATACATGTATCTAGTTTCTTACTTCTTATTTTCAATAAAATAAAATAAAATTGAGAGAGACATTTTGGTACACCCGGTGGGACCTAGTAGGATCTAGGTGACATTTTATTCCTTATTCTATGCTCATATAAATAAATTAAAATTTATTTTGGGTATAAAATAAACCTTGCATACATTGATTGCTTGCATGTTTAGCTCACGTAGTGAAAATTAAAGGCTAAGTAACTCAATCATAGTTTCACTTATATTATCACACACCAGAACCAAATTACTTATATCAAATAAACATCATAAAAATTGACATAAGGCATAACTAGGGTTTCGTTTCTTAGTTTTTCACCATTAGCCTTTAGTTATCTTACTTGGAGGTTATTACCAAGAAGAGAAACTAAAACTTAGCTCTCTGGTTAAGTCTAAACTCTAAAAATTGGTATATAGTGGCTAAGCACCCAACACCCTTATCATTATGGTGTGTGAAGGTAGGTGTTAGGCCCCAATACCAAGCCATGTATTTATTTCCAACACAAATCCTTTTGAGAGCCTTAAACACCTAAAACCAACCATAGTCTTCTTTTCTAGTACCTGTTCTACAAACCAAGTTTTTCATCACACTTTTCAACTAAGGCATAAGCCAAAAGCAAGATAAAAGGTACCCTAAGATTTGAAATGCACTCTAGTGTATGTTTTTTAATTTCCTTGAGATATTTTTTTCTTTTATTTGCTTTGTGTTTGAGTTTTGAGCTTTATTTTGTTCCTTTTTATTCCTCACATGGTTTATACTAGACAATAGTTGAGGAACCAAACTAACCAAGAGCCACCTTCCTCTTCTTCTTCCTCTATGAATTTTACCTTGGAGTTTTATGGTTCTCCCCATCCTTCTACTAGCCCTACAATACCTCAAATAGTTGTCTAAGGTGATTCAGATTTCACCACCTTCCTTGATAACAACCTCATGTCCCTCCAACATTACCTCAACACCTTGTCTTACTATACCCCTACTTCATTTCCTCCTAGTGATATGGGATACCTCCCCATATTATGGGATACACCTTTATTACCACTACCTCTACCCAACTTATGATCACTTAAACATCTTCTTCCACCAATAACCCATCCACTACCTCCATCCAAACTTAATTAGACAACCCAACCAATAACCAAACACCCCTTACACCAACCACCAAACCCTCCAACATAATGGTAATCTCACCTTTTTTGACCCATACTCCACCCACCATGGGGATACCTTATACCCATATTACCACTATTCCCCTTATCACTACCAACACACCAATTTCCACCCCACTTCAAAATGTGGTACTTTCTATACCATCTACCCTTTCACCTATCAGTACTAGAGTTACCACTCACCCTAACAAATCAACCCATTCATACCTCTAACCCAATCCATATCAATTCTCTAATCTATCAATTTAATCATACCTCTGAACCAACCCACATCAACTCATAAACAAATATTTATGACATCCTACCCATGATATGTTCCTAATCCATAAGGACACATAGCTCCATCTTTCACCCAACCTCTTGTGTCTATTAACCCATATGTGACACCTTCAACCCAATCGCTTGTGCCTATTAACCCATATATGTCACTTTCTACCCAACCTCTTGTGTCCATTAACCCTTATGTGGCATCATCCCCACCCTCAATGAACACATGCCAACATGTGGCATCTTCTCAACATTTTACCAGTTATCCATATATTGCATCCACCTAAACCCAAAAAAACTTAACATACAATTACATAACTCCCCAACCCCAAATAGATTTGGTCAAAATGTTGATGGACAAAATGACCAACCTAGATTCATCTATCTTTGGGGCTCACAACCTCTTGTCTTATGACTAGATCTCTAATTAACCTATTCACCCATTAGTCCCTATCTAACCTTACCCTCATTTATATGAACTACCCAAATTTTATAAATTCCAAAGAAAGGAATACCCCCAACAACACCTAAGAGCATTTTGGCATTCTTGATACTTGATTGCCTATGATGATGCTCTTTTCCTTCACACCTTTCCTATGTCTTTATATGGACCAACATTAGATTGGTATAGTGCTATCACTAAGCATTCCATATTTTTTTTCTAAACTCACCCAAACCTTTTTATACCACTTCTCGATCAATATATCTGATAAGGTTTCCATCACCAACCATTACTCCATCAAACAAATTGATTGCAAATAAATTGTTAATTTTATAGCCCGATGGATAGGTCTCATTAACAAGCTCTCTTTCGTTTTTACCCAACCTGACTTGATTGAAATTTTCTCTTAGGCTTGTGCCAAAAACATCGCCCCTACTCTATAGGTTTAAACCCTTCATAACCTTTGACGAGGATTTCACCATGGCATGCAAACTAAATATTAGAGCCATCGATGAAGGGAAATTGAAACTAATAAACAATAACTCTAGCTTCAAATCCAATGACCCTTCCACATCCAAAACCACCAACTAATCTAACCACCCTAATATCAAACCAAAGGTAGCCACAAACATAGTTGTCCTTAAGACTACTCTACTTCTAGTTGTCAACCAAACCAACTCTAACTCCTCCAATCAACAAACTTGAAATAAAAATTGGGATACCCAAAAATAATACACTCCACTAGGAGAGTCATATGCTTCAATTTTGGACAAGTTTCTCAAATAAAACATAATACAACTTCTCCCCATCAAACCTTCCCAATAATTTTATGTGTCTCACCTTGTGCTCGGTTGGTATAACAAGAGTTATCTATGTGTTTTCCACTATGTCATTGGACATGATGTTACTAGGTGTAACACCTTCAAAACCAAAACTTGATTGATAAGGGAGAATCATATTGGATAATCCTAATTCACCCCTAAATTAGTCAATTGACATCTTTTGAATACCTTTTCCCAATCATGCCCCTTCTACCCACCATTCTAAAAACAACCTAGAATAATCTCACACTCATGAGTTCCATATGGTCAATGTAATTATCAGTGAACTTATTATTGAGGAAACCATTCCCTCAAATAATCTTCCTCCACTCAACTTATTGAAGTGGTGGAATCACCCTTCATTCCTTTGGATACCCAAACAAAGGAAGCAACCACCTCCTTTCCTTCACTTGATAAGATAACAAACTTACCCACCTCTCCTTTGATAGAAATTCCAAAAGAGACAACCATTGCCTTCACACCTTCCTCTCCCATCATGAAATCACCTACTCTCCCTCTAGAAACCATTCCAAAAGGAGAGATCACCTTATATACTCCTTCCCTAGAGGAAACATCTTCCTAAATCTTGGAACCTTTCATCAAGGACAAGGGTGAAGAAACCATTCCCTTACCTCAACCTATGGGCTTAATCTTTGAATCTAATGCCCAAGAAACCAAACAAATTTACAAACCCTTATCTAGACTAGTCTAAAGCCTATACTTCTCTTTTCAAACCAATATGGATCAAGCCACATTTTGGCACTGTCTTAAGCTCTCCTATCAAAACAAGCATGAAACTTTGACCTCACCTTCATCCACCCCATCTTCAACCACACCTTCCCTTAAACCTATCATCACCTCAACCCTTTCATCAAACACCTCTCCCTCCAAAACCATGGAAGATCCATACAAACCACCTCCATCCAAAATTATCAAATTACCTTACACCTCTTTAATCAAACATATAAAAAACCTAGTGGTACTTCCTACTCCTAAACCTATCCATCCATCTTTAAAATTTGATTTAAACCCATCTAGTCCACCAAATAAAACCTTAACCAAACCAACCAAGAAGGTGAAGCCACCCAAAATCCCACCTAGAACTAATACCATACCAACTGCTTCCCTCTTACCTTCTATCTTAGGACCCCATCCTTCTTCCATCCTCAGAGCTCATCCTTCTATCAAGAAGGTGAACCCTCCCAGAACTAGCCAAACTAAACTTCCTCCTTTTATCTTACCTTTACCTACCCACTCTAAATCATTGACCTCCCCATCCTTTTTAACCAAACTATCTACCTCTACCTACCCACCTATTTCCAAACCTTCATCATCCACCTCTAAATATTTCACCTTCAAACCTTCCACCTTAAAACGAAACAACACCAAGAAAACCCAATCAAACCCACCTACCAAAACCATTCTACCACCCACAACTTTTGTGGTAAAGCATACTTCTAAGAAGGCACCCACTCCGAAAACCAAAAGCCCATCACCCTTAACACCTTTGCTCAAATATTATTCAACCATTTGATAAATTTTGTAACAAACTTATTCCTTAAAACTACCACCTATCAAAATCTTTGACCCTTCAAGTTCTAAACCATCTTGGTTCAATGACCATGTAATCTACTCATACCATAGGATGCCTAGACATGATACGGATAACTATAAAACTCTCCAAGCACTTGTCCATAACTTATGGGAGGAGGATCATATATTATTAGATGAACCTCTCTTAAGCTCATTATCAACCCAACCACTAAACAAACCTATCCAAAACTTACCCACTCCTATACTCTCATCCAAGAGTGAGGAAGAACCGCAACAGCCTTCTATCCCAATGCTTCCCCTCATCCACACTATCTATATGGTCACCTGATCTTGGGCCTAATAAAAGGATAATATAAAGGCCAATTTATCCATTATATGGACATATCCTTCCATCCCTAAACCTTCCAACTAGATTCAATCAACTTTGCCTTTACCTTCACCAAAACCCAAAATATTCATTGAGGTGCCTCTCCCTCCACCCTTTTGAAATAACTTCATCAAACACTATTGAAGATGAGCCTATATGAAATAATCAACACCTCACCCCATCACCACTAGGCATTAATAAAGGCCCTATAATCTATAGAGGTCCAACCCAAATACCCTCAACCTCTTGCAGCCTTTGTGAGAGCCCTTTGACTTTCTACACTTATCACAATCAAAGATTCAAAAATACATTATGTTCATCCTAAAGATCATGATCCTCCCCTCTTAATCACTATATACATCAATCAAACCCACATCAAAAGGTTTATTATTGATGGGGGATCTAGTATTAATATTATCTCCTCTCATGCTTATGACCAAATCTAGCTACCAAAGAATATCATGTTAAAAACCATAGCGATCCTCCCTTCCTTTAATGATACTATGGCAACAACCTTGGGGATATTCATCCTCCACATCTACTTGGGACCTTGCATTCTTCTAGAGATATTCTACATTGTAGAAGGCAAGTTCCAATATAATGTCTTACTTAGACTCCCTTGGATCTACTCCATGAGTTGTGTCCCATCCACCTTGCATCGATGTGTCAAGTTCAAACATAAGGGTTAGGTCATCACTATATAAGTTCATCCTAGTCATTTCACATCTTCCAACATGACATATCAACCCAATAATGTTATTCTTCCTCACTCATCCACCTCACCACCCACCAACAATAGTCCCTTTGATTTAAACTTCATATTCTTTATAGACATATATACTAAGAAAATGTGTGAGGGAACTAACTATAGAGCTGATCAATATTTGGGTTTGCAATTGCAAGAAAGATTTATACTTTTAACATGGTATAGCTTCAGTATACTTCTTCAGGGGTTTATATCTGATGGGAATATCATATGTAATAGTAGTGGTAAAATCAAACCAAAGGTCTAGTAGGGTTTTAATCTACAAATACACTTACAAAGTGAGACCAAGGTCTGACAAGAATTCAGAGTGAGAAAACAAGGGGGATCTTTGCCTAGATTTAAGCAGGGATTTTAGGTGTAATTCATAGTTAAAATCTCTAGTGGAGGTTTAGGTTCAAAATATTCCTAAGTTTTTCAACCAGGCTAAAGGGGAGGAATCAAAATTGATGAAAAATTTGGAATCTAAATAGATTTTAGTAAAATATTTATCTTGTGAATGTAAAAACTAGAAATTTGTGAGAAAACGACAATTCTTTTAATGATTTCAGAGAAAGACCCTAAGAATGGCAAAAAACCCTACAATTTGAAAAATAGAACAATGGTGGATAATAATATGGAATAAACTAAATGAAATACCTAAGATAATATTGATATGTGCATGTAGAGTTTTGTAAGTGATGGTTCTAGTCATGGCTTCACTTGGTAATGGAGTTCTTGTTTGTTGCATTGCTCATCTTGGAGGTCTAGTTTGCAATGCTTAAAATGAAATAAAAACCTAAATTATATTCTAAAACCTTAAATTAATTCAAACACAAAAATAATTTTTATATATGGATTAATAAATAGGAATGTGAGTTTCTAGAGTCACTTTTTAATTTTACAACTTGTAATATGTTTGCAATCTTTCGTTTCTCACTTACCTTGGTAATAAAAAACTTGGGAAACCTCCTCATATTTGTAAATTGTAATATGCCTCTAATTCTCCAATTTCTTCTTACTACTGAGGGGTTTTTGAGGTGGGGATGCTTTAGGAAGTGGGGAATGTAAATGCATATTACACATTGTAACTTTTCAAAGTTACAAAGTATAGTGGGAATTCTAGTTCCCACTTAGGTCTTAATGAAAAGTAGAAGGTAAAGTCTGCATCACACTTTACAACTTTACAAAGTTGTAAAGTGTAATATGAATTCTAGTTTCCTCTTGGGACTTTGTAGGTGGGGAAGTGGAGATAAAAGTGATCTTTAAAACTTTGTAAAGTTGTAAAGTGCAGATAACTCTCTAGTTTATGCTTGGGTCTTGAAAAAGAGTACTTAGGCTATTATGAACCTTTCACTCAAAAAATTTGATAGGTCTTATCTAATGCATAGGGTGTTTTGAGGTTTTTGGCACAAAAATATCAATAGTTCACACATATGGATTTTATTTTTAAAAGGAGATCTATTATTTTTTATAATGATTTGTGGGATTTCAAACCTATAGATGATCTAGTTTAGAATGAATATATCAATTATCGATCTAGTATTTGTTTTTAAAGGCATAGATTTTTACCACTTAGTGAAGTATTATATTGTGGTGATGATGAAATGATGACCATTTAAGGAGGCATGAGAGAGACTATTAACTATTCTATCCCTAAATTAGAGAAGGACTTGGAGCAACAATGGGTTGAAGTTCCCTATTATGAATATGTATCTTGTGGGAGAAGTGATAACACTTATTGTATTTTATTTCATACTAAAATATATCATATTTGATAGATGGCAAGAAATATCCCATCTTTTGGATTTTTTAGGTAATTGTGTGACCATCAAAGTGTCTACCACAAACATTGTTATGATCATTAAATGTTAAGCACGGGATATACTGAGAGGGGGGGGTGAATCATTATATCATATATCTTATAAAACTTTCCTTTAACCAAATTCCACTTAATCAAATATTCAAGATATGCAATATAACTCAAACAGTAAACACCACACAAGATAGAGAGAGACACCAGATATAACGTGGAAACCTAATGTGGGAAAAACCATGGAGAATAATCTCAAGTATATGAATGAGCACCAACCCAAACAATATTCACAATCATAAACTTGCAGGAGAACCAATCACTTTTCTTAGTACCAACCCAACAACTATTCATGAGCACCAACCCATAGGAACACCAAACCCCCTTGCTGAGCACCAACCCAGCAACTATTCGTGAGCACCAACCCACAGGAGCACCAACCCCTTTGTTGAGTACCAACCTAGAAACAATTCATGAGCACCAACCCATAAGATTACCAACCTCTTTACCGAGCACCAACCCAGCAACAATTCATGAGCACCAACCCACAGGAGCACCAACCCCTTTGCCAAGCACCAACCCAACAACAATTCATGAGCACCAACTCCTTTGTGTATACCACACACCTATCTCTCAATGTTGCTATCTCAACAAATGATAGTTTAATACAACATCTCTTTCCTCTCTCTCACCTTTGCTCTTCTAAGCTAGATATAACAAATACATATCATATTCATCTCTCATAATTGCTCTTCTAAGCTAGATATTACAATATCAAATCAACATCTATCTCCCATATTACAAATGGCTTCTCAAGCCTTTATTTATAGCTTTCCAAATGACCTTTGGCCTTCCCCCTTTGTGACCCTTCAATCCTCATGGAAAATGGCACCAAAGTTGTATGACCCTTCATATTCAAGCCTTTGAAAAGTCATATGGTGACCCTTCATGACCAAAAACGTCCTTCCCTCTTTTGTCCTCATCTTGGTGACTTTTCGTATTCCTCAAAGTGTCCCTTCATGAAAAATTGTGCCCTTACTCTTTTGTCTTCACTTGGTGACTCTTGAAATTCCCCAAGATGACTCTTCATGGGAAAATGCGTTCCATCCTTCTTTTGTATTTATCCCATGGCTCTTTGACTTCTCCATGGGCCCTTCTTTTGTCTCATATGCAACCAAAAATATATTCATTAATATTAAATAAATATTAACTCATATTAGCCAAGATATATTTATTACAAACAACATTAAATGTAATGGGGCCTTTATCACCAATAATGCTAGACCTTTGACATCAATGACAATATTTCCAACATTAAAAATGACATTTTATAACTCATCTTGATCCACATATCTCAATAACATTCCATCAAAATATTTTTAATGGAGAACCTCATATAGAATAATGCACTTACCCACGATGATGCAAAATCATTGCCTTTAATGTGAGTTGTCACTCTTGAGGTAACTAAGTTCAGATAAATAATTTATGATGGCATCATACCAAGGAGAATACATGATTACATGTTTCTAGATATAACATATTACTTCATCAAGAATTGAGTGTCAGTGAGATCATCAAATTTTGAAGGAGACTCTTCCAAATGATCAATAATGGATTGTCCTTTGATGGAATTTTGGTTAACATAGGTAATTTTAAATTCACTCAAATGTGTGATTAAACATGTAACATTCCATTAAAGGGATGGTTGGGTCAAGAATATTTGTAAGGCTTGGGTCCTCACTATGACCCTGATTTCCTGTTTAAGCATGTAATGCCTCAACTGCTTCATTAAAAAATAAATGGTTAAAAATTATTTCTATACCTATGTATAATGAATATTGTAATCAATAATAGGGTGACTTATGAATTCAATGACTCATTATTTACCACCATCTTCCTCTTGGGATAACATGCAGGTAAGAAATACCTTAGTTTCCATTATACAAAATATGATAGTCTTGTTGGATTTGGGTGCCATGAGTGTTGGTGGATACATGAGGAAAAATTTTAGTACTTCAAATAGATCCTAACAATTCCTTATACAATAACCTATTCATTGATATTAAAGTTTCTACATAATACCAATTCAGTGTCTATCTTGGAGAGTGAGGACGAATTATGGAAAAGTATATAATGGATTAATGGACCTCCCCTTGAGGAATTTAATATTAAAATGTTATATTGTAAGTTCTCATTCACCAAAATTATCTACATTAGTTTGAATAATAAGTGGGATTTTTTTTTAATTTTCTTCACTTATAAGTTTAAATTTGAGGTCGTTTGGTCCACATGCCTTGAGCCTAAAAAATCCCATTTTAGATGGTTGCTTATTAAAATAAGCTTTTCATTGGTGTGGTTATTTATAAATATGGTTTTGGTAATCCTTTTTATACCTTGTATGGTGCAAGGGATCCCATTGAACATATTTTTTTTACTTGTCATTTTGCTAGTGTTTGAAATAACTATTTGAATATCTGGTCTAGTGTTTATTCTTGTGATATCACTTAGGTTAATGTTGCTTTTGGGTGTGCTTTTGATAAAAATAAAACACATTTTTCCTTCAAAAAACTTGTCTAATTTTGTCCATTGAGATTCTTTGGTTTCTCTAAAAGTAAATAAATTTAGAATTTTTTAGTTTAAAGGTAAATTACTCACTCACTTCTCTATAAACGTTATCATGAGGTTTATTTTTTGAAAGATCTATCTTTAACTAAAGATGTCATCAATTGAGATGGAAAATATATTGAGGTTTGGCATGATGAAAATACATCCAATTTTATGGTGCATACAATTGGATTCCCAATAGTAATCCCTAACCTAAATTGGAAAATTCTTCATGGGACTGTTCAAGTGTACATATCTCAAAATATGAATGGGATATTTCAAAAGATGCATACTTTGACTAGAGTTGGATTTTATAATTTTTATTAGGTAATAAAGGAGGAAGTCATTAAGAATAATGATGAATTTATATCCTACAAGCTTCAATTCAACACTTTTGAAAGGAACATGATAGATTTGATAATAGGCATAAGAATCTAGTTGGTTCTAGGGATGAGGGGAAAGATATAGCTTCTCGGTATGTTGGTAGTTCTTCCTAGTATTCAAATATTATTATTGGGATTATAATTTCGGGGTATATGGTTGTACTATATATTAGTGTTGATTAATCGATTTATGGGAACTTAAATATTCTTTTGGTTAAA
>JARHVA010001079.1:150000-317500 GCA_037957365.1 Torreya grandis
AGTTTATTGTTCCCACACATAAGACATAGTTGATCATCCTAAAAAGGTTCAACCTCTTTAGATAATTCAAAATGAAGTGGTCAAATTACCAAGGGAATTATATTAGAAAATCCACTTAATCAATGATTTATCATAGATTATAGAGAGCCATTTTATACTTGAGCATGCCCTACATTGATATTACAAGGCATTATGAGAAGTCAAAAAGAACACCAACATGGAATTATTATACTATATGATGGATTTTGAAGAGTGTTATAGTACATAATACTAAAAAATATAAACAACATAATATATATTATCATCATGACAATGACACTTATGTTATAGAGCCAAATCAATTTTTAAATTCTAAGTTGAGACTAGATATTTCACAATAGCATGATACTTTCAATTCATGAGAGGTCATCCTTTCTATATTAGAAACATGACATATTGATTGTGAGGCTATTTTTTTATTCAAATTGTTTAGTATCTTCCTTTTTAAGTTATACATATTAACAGAATAAAATATTTTTAAAATTATAAAACTTAGGACCTCTGCATGATATGTGTATTTCATTTAGATAAGTTGATTTGTGCTTCAATATATGCATTACTTATCTATATCTATTTTTATATCAATTATGATTCACAAATGTACTTTAGTGAGTTTTAGAACATACATGTTGTCACTTTTAGATGTAGTTTTAGGTGGTGATACTATCTTAGACCTAGAAACTATACATAGGAAAAACCACATTTTTCTATAAAGTCATGCATTGCCCTCTCATACACTTCCAGTGAACACATGCTCTAATTTATTAGATTCAAAATAGTCACATGCCTTTCATAGTTTGTTTCAATCACAATAAGTTCACTTAGGGAATATTTTACTTAGGTTATATCACTCTATCATGATTACTTTTATTCATAGTATAATACAATATATTACATAATTTATTTTGTTATTTGCTCACTTTAAAATTTATATATCACTAGATACTTGAGTTTTTGTCTATTATTATGTTAAAAATTAATTATGTAGATCAAATTCACTTATCCATTTATGTTTATTATGTTTTATCCTTTATTTCATGTTTTTTTATGTATTTGACTTCTCTGGATTGTGTAAATTTGAACATGTACTTGATTGTAGCTCTAAATTATATGTGTTTTATGTGTGTGAGTGACATTTGAACATGTACCTTGTATGTGTTCCTTTGTCCTTATTTCTTGCTCAATGTGCTCTTGCATATCATCTTTGTGTGTGCATCATGGCCATGACTCTTGTGTTCTATGGTTTACTCAAATTTTTGATGCCATGATGGATATCATTAATATTCCTTGATTAGTTATATATTATTTTCAAGTATTTAGTATATGTTCATTGTTTACCAATTGCCTAATTTCTAACATATACTTAGACATGACACTATGTGTACTTGACTTTACATGTATCATACATTACTATTTTGCTTAGATTATCAATATGATGCCATGATATCTAATGCTATCATTATTAATCCAATTTAAATATTTATATAAAATAATTTGTGTAAATTTTTATTTTGAGATAATTTATTGCACTTGATTCACAAATCACCTCAAAAGAGGGGGAATACAAAGTGGCTTGTCTTAGATAATAAGTTACAATAATCCACTACATAGACATTAAAAAATAATACTTGCTTAGTTGATCATAGTGAATAATCAGTTTTTCGACATAAATTTTATTCAAATAACATGACACCATTTGGATAATAGCATAGGCTAATATTCTCCAAAACATTGTGGTTTCATCCTTCAAATAGAATTATACTTAGTCTACAAAATAATTTTCAGTGGTTACCTAGGAATGATTTAAAATTTATATAAATGATTATTAAAAAATTTAATTATATTGGGGCATCATGCATGTTATGTGTTATAATAACTGACACATTTTTTTTACTTAGTTAATAAAATCAATATAATCAAATATCAAATCAGGGGTGTGTGCACAACACAAAATCACTTTCTTATTAAGTTTACACTAGTTTCTATAGAAGGAATGAAAATTCATGTCATTATCTATTATGTATAAACTAAAGTCAATTTGTAATATTTTTTTACTATTTTTACATCAAAATGAACTTATTCCATCTATAGTGGTTGATTCATCTTTTTTTCATTAGTTTTGTACCAGGATGATCTATTGGGATTTATATAAGGATTCTAAGATAATATACTACCTTGAATTGTGAGATGATGAAGTCAAGTACATCCTTAGTATTTAAGCATAAATTATGATACTAATGAGGATTGGGTCACTCATTATATAGTCCAGGTGTTTTCATGAAATAAATATTCAAGGATTATACCCTCTATAGTCACTAGTTTTACACCAGAAAAAACACAATGGTTTGCATACATGAAAAGGTCTATTCATTCCTTCTTATTGGATCTAAACTTTTCTTACCTTTAATTTCATAAATTTATCCTAATAAAGAACTAATTTATACATGTTTCATTGTAGGATTTCAATAAACATAGTTAAACATGTGGTCTATATTCAAAACCATTCTTCATAGGTAAGCTCAAATATAAACTTGTTCCCTTTAATCTAGTACTTCCACTTTGATTCATTACAATGCACTTGTGACTATACAAAATTAAAGTGACATGAAAACCTTGTGCACTCAAATTCCAAAAGTTTCACTAAAGTATCCAATGAAGATAATATTAAAAATATTAGTTATAAGGGTTAAGGTGATTACGCTGAGGTATTGAAATATGGTTTTAGATGACAAGTGGTAGAGGATCATTGTGATGATATCATAAGATATTTTTAGTTTTATGTTGGTAATTAAGGGTGGCTAAATGATAGGAAACAAAACTCCAAGGTCCTTTAGTTTCAACAAGGATAAATGTGTTAGAATTATTGATCAATGCTAGGGATGATGAATTAGGCATAGTTACGATGGATGAATATAGAGATATAATAAACACATTTTGGATATCCAATAAAATTCACATGTAAAAATTAATGAAAATATGATGAGTCTGGTCTTGAGGAGAAATAAAATATGAGTGATAAAGGTATAGAATTGGAGGTTATTGTATTAATAATGTCACATGTGGATGGGTATGATGATGGGATTTGCATGTACATGATCTTTATTATTGATAAAATTAAGATGGTTAAACATGAAGTGGGGGATGTGATTAGAATGGAAACCTCATTTATATGTTATGTGGTAATGGCACTTTGAATGTTAATTCTAGGGATAAGAGATCTAACCCTAGGAAAGATTTTGGCTCTAATGAGAAGTGGACAGTTTAGAAGTGTCATAAAATATGAAAATATAATTAATGTGATATATTTATTAAGCATAATTTTTTTTTGGAAATGATATGAAATAGTTACTTGTTGTTTTGGATGTGTTGAATCAAAATTTATGCTTCTATTCATCTTGATAAAGCTTAATTGGTTCTATATTTGGATATGTTTAACAATGTTTTGATAAATGAAAGTAAACTATGCTAATTGCTGAAAATAAAGTTAATTTTCAATGATTGAATTAAATATATAAGTAAATTCTATTTTTTTTGTTCTTTTCAATGATATTTTGATACATGCAATTCTAAAACTAAAATATAGATGAAGAGTGCAATTGCTTATTTTTACCCTTGTTTAGAAGCTTTTACCTATATGTAAGATAAATGATTTTTTTTTTTGTATATTTACATTATGAATGAAACTATTATGCAAGTAAATATTCCCAATATTTAAGTTAAAAAAAGGGATTTATACCCTAGAAAATAAGACTTTTAAGTATTCAAAATTAATTTTTGGAACATACAAGCTAGGAAAACTATTTTTGGTATTTTAAATGATTTAATTTTCTAAACTAAATGATCTATTATGAAATTAAAAAAATTAAAAATATTTGATTTATTAAAACATTATTTTATTATGCAAATGAATAAAATCAGATATAAGATTGAAAATATTCTTTTGTTTAGATTTTTTAGGCTTGTATGTGTGTGTACTTGTTTGTGAATGTAAAACTTAAATTTTGAAAATGAATTATTTTGAAAAATAAAAGTGATTTATTTTTTCCTATAATTTACTCTAGGTTTTGATGCAAAATAATTGATTTTAAATATTATAATATGCAAATGTAATCAATTAAAATCTAAGTTATGATTTAGTGCCAAAAAAGAGAGGAAAAGAGTTTTTTTCCATTTCTTTTACATTTTCTCGATATAACTTATAAATATAATAAACAAATAAAAAATTATGTTGAAGCTAACATAAAAAATTAGAACTAAAAGTGAAATAATCCTAACCTAATCAATGTTGAGGATCAAGTGAAGGAAAGATTATTGTAATGAGTATACTATCCTTGGGTATACTATCTCCTTAATTTCTCTATCACGATCCTTGGAAATCTCAAGCAAAAGGGTTGAAGAGAAAATAAAGTTAGATGAACATTTTTTTAAAAATAAGAGTAGCTTAATAGAGGCCTGATTGATCCACATAGGAAAAGAATTGGTTGTCAATTTTTGGACTCTCCTCTCCAAGATTGCATATAATAACACGAGTAATGATCATGAACTGAAGAAAAAATTCTTCTAAATCTCAATATAGGTAGGCTAAATATCCATAAGATTCAAAATATTCAATATATAATACAAATATTAGATCAAAAACTCTACAATAAAATGAGTACTTATAGGGGAAGAAAGAAGTTGCGTGTAGTAGTTAACTAGAGCTTGAACTAATTTTATAAGAGATGAGAGAGATAAGATTTGATAAAAATAAGGTTAATGCTAAGATCTACTGTCATGAGGGAAAACACAAGATAAAATAAGGAAGAAACTTGAATAAAAACATGCAAGATATGTGACAAGTGAATTTACATAAGTTAAATTTAAAATACCCATGTACTAGGATGAAACTATCATTGTTTGCATATGATAGGTTTGAAAATGCTACACATGGTGATAAGACCACACTCTTAGGAAATGATACAACCATAGAAAATGATGTAACCACCAAAAATGTAATTCTTATATCATGGTGGTTTAGAAAACTGCTACAACATAACATGCTAATGAGGGGCATTTTTATCATGACAAAAGGCGGTTATATAGCCAAAACTGACGGTTTCATATTTTTTAAGGTAACTTAAAGATTAAAACTAAATAAAAAATCAAGGCTCAAAAAAGGTTAAAAAGGGTATAAAATAAAATGATTGAGATAACTTTGGGTCTAAGCCTGTATATAGGTGGAGGTCCTTCAACATCATTAGAGATTTTAGAAATATTGCACTATGTAATTTTTGGGTGTGCACATATTGGCTCCTCGAAGAGACACCTTGTCATGAATTTATGAGGGTGTTTTATTTAATAGTGGCATATTTAATGGGAAATGAGGGTTAGAAAAATTACCTCACTTACCTATATGGTGCAATGATGTTGATTGAGACTCCATTGTGACCTACGAATAAAAGATGAGAATTAAGTGCAATTTTATAAAAAAAGAATAAGAGAAAAACTGATAAAAATATGAAGAATAATAATTACCATGTGTATGGTGGTTAGTATACTATTTGAACTGTGTGTGTAGTGGTAACTTTACTACATGAATCATCTCATCATATGAGGGAATATAGGATTGAGTGACAAAAACTTACAAAACCGTGACAAGAAACAAACATACTACATAAAAAAAACCTTTAAATTTATTAGTTTGGGACATGAAATGCATCATATGGTCAAAAAATATGTCTAAAATCATAAAAATATGAGCTTAGAAAGAAAATTTATAAAACTAGAAAAGTTATAAAACATAACGGCTAGTTAAAAAGACTATATATTCAAAAACTTGCTAAAAATAGAAATTATTTATGTAAATTGATTTGTGAGATTTTTGAGCTCTATTCATGGTGATGGAATTGAGATAGAAATAAATGGAATCAATTATTATAAATAGGATATGTTTAATGTCCTGGTTAGAGGTGGAGTAAGTTAGATCCATGTTAGTTTTGATCATTTTACATTTTTTGCCATAATTTTGAATTTTTTATAAAACCATGTTGAATCTTATTTTTTCTTGCATTAATGGGATTGGAGGGTTGGGTAGGTTAGGTAGATGTAAAATTTATTTTTATTTATTACTAGTATTTTAGGGAGAGTTTTAGTGTAGGCATGGTAGGGGTCAAAACTATCACATCAAGATGAAACCACTAGTCTTTGAATAGTTGCTTTTATGCCTTTGATGCAACGGTGATGTTACCACCTCTATTAGAATGTAGGATTGTTAAACACCCATATAATCTGCACCAATTATGTAACCATTGTTTATGAAGGAAAAACTACTTAGGGTAGTTTCACAACCACTATTTGTAAAAGTTAGTAGTTCTTTCTCATATAGGAAAAGATTGAGTTTGAGTCAATTTTGAGGACAAAAAAGGTTTATTATTGATTTAGGATATTTTATACTTAAAGGTGGACACATATAATAATGTTGTGCTAGGGATTATGAGTGCTTACCATTGATTATGGAATTATTAAGAGTTGAAGAGTCAACTATAATAGACAAGGAAAAAATCATACCCTCATCAAGTTGGATAATATGTGATCTATTCATATATAGGGAAATAGACTAAAATAATCTATAGTTTTTGTAAGCTATAGGGGAGTGGATGATCACTTGAGTTTATGTCTACTATATATTGGGATTACTAATGACATGTTTTCTTGTGATATTGTAGGATGCTACTGATAGTGGTGAAGCTATCAACTGGGAAGAGTAATTAAAACATGTAGACACACCCAATATGGATGAAAAGTTCATAGTAATTCTTATTAGGGTAGAGATATATGATCCCAGAAAACCATAAGGGCATTATTGGGATAATTGCCTCTTAGTTAGTGGGGGATAAGGGTAGTGACATATTACTCTATAGTTAGACTCCTCTTGTCTAATATTTTAAGGAGAGAGGCTTACACTACTTTTGGGCTTAGGAGGTCTTATATTAGATGTAGAAGGATCTATACATGATTACATGGTTGGGGGATCTCTCCATCATCCACCCTAAACTCATCATGAGTTGGGTATATGAGACAATGATCTCACACTAGAGAGAGGTTGCCATATAAGATGTTGGAGCTATTAAAACCTCACAATGGATATAGGTTACCTTTTATGGATTTGCCTCTAGTTTTTAGGACTTCAACAATGGCCAAATTTTTGGCCTTCCCATAATAGGGTATGGTGGGTTAACAGGCTAATGAGGGAGTATACCTTATAATAGGTGTAAGAAAATAACATGTTCAAGATAGATGGTTATAATTTGAATTTCACCTTATTTTTAGGGTGTCATAATAGTAAGATGCATTTTTTAAGCAACCTATCCATACTTGTAGTAGTATACATGGGTATGAGAGAGAACAAGGTAGCTAGACTTGGGAGATTGTTTTGGATTTCTTTGATCCTAGGAGTTCCCATCATGAGGGTAGCTAATATGAGGGGATAATGTAGAGGACCACATCAAAAAATCATATATGGAGGTGAAGATTTAGTAATGGTGAATATTATAATGTCACTATAAATTTCAATCTAGAAATAGATTGTGTAATCACCACCACCAATAGTATAGGATCCCATACAATAAACTAAAGATGTGGGCGGAAAGGGAAAAATATGGGAGATGAGGAAGATAAGGAAAATGAATTGAAGAGGATGTAATTTTATGATGAATTGATCCAAATGGAAAAAGAATGATCCATGTAAAATAATTTGTTTATTTATTTCATATCTTTATTATATTTCTTTCAACATTGATTACTTAACTTATTATACCATTCTTTTATGAATTGATATGATGTATATTTTTATTTATATGACTTTATAGATATCCAATGGCTAGAGGACCATGATTAGGGGAATCATAATAAATATATTTTAGGTGGGCACTAGATTGACATGTGATCATCTTTTTGTTGGCCCAAGACTACCTACTAGGATAGTGTTAGGAATATAGAGTGTAGAATAATATTAATGAAATAAAGATAGAAATAAAATGCAGAAACACAACATAAGAGAGACATAGATTTAACGTGGTTCACCCAAAATGGGCTACATCTACACAAAAATAGCCAGTTCATCTCTTATTAAGTCTAACAAATGAAGGGATAAAACTTAAAATACATCCACTATAATCTCTTCTTTGCTCACACACAATATGCCCTCTTGATTACAATTACCTAATATCAAATGTGGGTTACATATTAGGTAAAAATTACATCAACATAATTTATACCATTCTATATATGACCTAATAATGAATGGTTTAGATTTACTATGAAATTATAATATTTTACAATGTATTTTTCATAATAGTCCATGATTATAATTCTCCCATGGTGACCCTAGTGGGGGGAATTTCCTCTCCACACCCCCCTTTTCAAGAATTAGGAATTATAATAATATCAAGATCCACCATCTAATAGATAGGTAGGCATAAACATATTTTTTCCCAAACATACCATATATTTATGGATATTGATCATCCATAAGAGGCATATATCATGTTTCAAATCTCAGATGAAGACTCTATTGAGAAGTGCTATCATTGATGTCAAGTTTGATTTTATTTTATGTCAAGGATTATGTCATTGATGTCAAGGTACATCTTGTGAAGATGCATGGTGAATGGTCTGCGATACATGAGCTTGAGTGCTTGATGTGAAAAGGAAGCCATGTGACATGAAGGAAACCTAATGTCTTTCTATTGAGAGAGAATTTAAAGGAAACCTAATGATTCTTATGTTGGTTATTGTCAAGTTTATTTTAGTGGTGTAAGATTTTTGTCTAATGAATGTTCTTTTTTGATATCATCATTGAGGTATGCATGTTTGAGTACTAGTATTTGAGTACAATGTGTCTTGAGAAGCCTAGTCATAACAAGCATAGTCATATCATGAGCATGTGTATGGTGAGCATGAAGAGGTATGCACAAAGGTATGAAATTGTTTTAGGAACATGTAAGGCATGTTATTAAGGTGTAGAATCATCAAATAGTGTTTCAAGATCAGTTGTCAAGCTTCAAGTGTATGAGAAGCCTAGTCATGGCATTAGTCATAGCTTATAAAGCCCTAGTGAAAAGGTTTGATCATGGTGGACTAGTGAGATGGATGAATAGAGGAATAATAGGCTATATAAGGTTTATTTATCATTAAAATGAGGCATTAGATGACTCAGGAGAGTTTTAAGGTGAGTTTATAGGGTAAGACCTTAAGTCTAAGTCTACAACTAGAATAGTTCTAGACCTTACCTAACCTAATGATGTGTCATGAGGTGTTTTCGAGTACTATTAAGGATGTAAAGTCATATTTCATAATTAAATATGTTTCTTGAGTTTGATCATGATGTGGAGAGTGCATGGAAAGAAGCTTGAAGGTCAACTTTTAGGCCTATTATGGTTTATAGGTTAAGGTCTAAGAGAACAAAGAGAGAGTATGGGCTACTGGGGTATGAGGTTTTGTTTTAAAATATAGTATGGATATGTGATTATTTTCATATGTATTTTATGTTTTTTCAATAGTTTTCAAAAAGTTTTAAGTAATGGTTTTCAGGAAAAAGCATGATAATTGGTTTTGAGGTCTCTTGAGTGCATGCAATAAAGGATTCTCAACTTGAGAAGGAATTTCAAGTGTTCATTAACATGTGTAACCTCTACATGGGAAACTAATATATTTATGTTAGATTGGTAATGACCCTAGATAAAATATATATGCATTAGTTTTTGGAATGAGGGGCTAAGCTTTATGAACGATCGTTAAGACTAGAAGATGGTTTAAACCATCAAAAAACCCTAATAGTGACCCGATATGAAATATTGTTATAAAGTGCTCAAAATGGATTGGTATGTCTATTTAAGTGATTTTAGGCTATATTAAACTCTCCTAGGAATCTCTAGTGTGATTGGTTTTTTAGGTGTGTGAGTAGACCCTACAGGAAAGTGATAGTTTCTTATAAAATTATTGTAGCAGTCAGAGTTAACCAAGTCAAAGTTGATAAATGGATGGAGGAAAAAGTTTGAGAATTTTATTTTTCATCCATGTTTGTTTTTATGCAATTTATATCTTTCATGGGTTTTAAATAAATCATCCAAGTTGACCAGTCACTAATAGATATAATGGTGAAATTAGTGAGAAACCTAGGCAGCAATGAGAAGATGTTTAGGGATATGTTATCATAGAATAGGGATGAATAAAAGTGCATGGATAATTTTTTAATTAATTTTAATACATATTAATTTTGGATATAAGTTTTATAAGTCAGTTGATATGATGAAAATATGCTCATAAATTGACCTATCTAGTTCAAATGAGAGAGTGAGGTATAAGATTATGAGATTAGTTTGAAATAACAATATCTCCATTTGACCACATTATATTTTTATTTTATAATGGTATAATTATGTAATAATATAATCCAAATTCATAAATAGTCTCTATAAATGGCCAGATAGGTGATTAAAGTTCATTATCACCATGACTATGCTTTAATGCAAACTGACAGTTTTAGATAAGTAAGTTGTAGTGATGAATTTGAGGATCTATGCTCTAAATTAACGTATATAATATATATGGTTTTTTTTTAGTAGTGATAATTTTTTTAAGAATTTAAATTTAATGAAATTGGTTGAAATGTTGAATCCAAAATGGCTTGTCTAGTTGATTGAGGTCTGTGAGAGAGAAGGTCAAAAAATTGGTCTACAAGACCAATAATTTCCATTATAGCTTATGATATTTTTTTTATATTTTATTTTGAGGATCTTTAGGATCATTTTAATTTATTTTAAGTCATTTATTATGTTATTTCATGTGTTATAAGTTCAAGTTTTCATGCTTGTGTTTTGAGGCTAGTTGGTAGTTTAGAGTGAGCATCTTGTATAGAAGAATTTGAGCCTATATACCATAAGTTGAAGTATATAATAAATTTTATAATGACCTCAATCTAATTAGGTTTATTAATATGTGATTTATTTCCATATTTTTTAAAGATAATTGTCATTAATTCAAGACAAACTTTCTAGGTATGCACAAGCCTAATTGTGAACAATTCAAATGGTGTGCTTCAAGAGGTGGTTGGATATAAAAAGTATTATGGAGCATAGTTGATAATATAATGGGTATATATAAGTTTAATATTATATTATCCTATCATGTGAGTTTTTTTAATGTGTTCCAATGAATGCAAAGTGTAACGTGTCCTAAAGTAGACCTAATGGGATTATATCTCCATGAGACCTAAATATGAAATAAGGCTTAATTGAGGTATGTCAGTCCTAAATGGACTAGAATAAAGTTTGATACATGTTTATGATAGTACCTAATACATATTTAATTTCTGACCTATGAGGTTAAGGGTGTTTGTTTGACCAAGAAGGATATGAACAAGAGACTTGTATAAACACAAGGTAGTTTTATGCCTATTATGGTTTATGAAGAGAGTGAGAAAATAAAATAACACATTGGAAAGTAGAAATAGGTATTATATACCATCATAGGAGTAAATATTATAAATTATGAATATTTGATAGAGGTTATATATATTACGATCAAGGTCATATGACCTAATCAGTCTTGAAGAGACCTATTTGAGCGAAGAAGCCTAGAAGGCAGTTTGAGAGGGATATAAGTGTGTGAAAATCTAAAGAAGAAGATCATCATCTATTTTATGATAAAAAAAGTTTCATAAATGTGATAATTTTTTTTATGTGGTTGATTTTGTGTTTATTCATCTAGGGGGTTGGTGCCTTCTTATAAGTTGGTACTTGTTAAAGCCTAGCTGAGTTGGTGCTTAGCTAGTTGGGGTTGCTGATCCATGTGAAGTGGGTGATTAATTAAATTTTGTGTTTGTATTATATTATTGTATTAAATTTTTATATATCATTGGTTTTTATTTCCCTTAAATTTTTCCACATAGGTGATGTGTTCCTATGTCGCATACTTATTTGGATAGGTGTTTATGCTTTTTAAGATCTATATGATTATTTGAATGGTTCATTATTACTTAATTAAAATTGATAATATTTTTTTTGAAGATTTATTCAACCCCACATCAATAATTTTTATTATAGTATTTGGTATCAGATCCTGGTCCTTTAAAGTGGGTCTGCAATCCTAAAGGAGATCTTAGAAGAAAGGATGGCTAGTCAGCAAACTAAAGGTGGTTTATCTACCAGTAAGGCTCCATTATTCAATGGATCTAATTATTCATTTTGTAACATTAGGATGAAGATATATTTTATGTCTCAAGACCATGCTATTTGGTAGTTAGTTATGGATGGCTATAGTGCTCCTCCTCTTCCACAAAATGATGTAGTAGGTAAGAAGGCTAGTGAAAACAACTCTAAGGCAATAAATGCCATTCTTTGTGGCCTATTATAAGTAGATCCTATAAAGCTGATTCACTATGTATCATATAAATATATATGGGAAAAATTGAAGACTATCTATGAAAGAGACACCAAGGTGAAGATGGCCAAGTTGCAGACCCACTAGAGACAGTTTGAAAGTCTAAAGATGAATGAAGATAAAATAATAGAATATTACCTATTAAAGGTTTATGAAGTTGCCAATGTCATTAGAGGATTATGAGAATAAGCAATTGTTTAGAACGTATTGAAATCACTAACTCATAATTTTGATTCTAAGGTGTTTGTAGTAGAAGAGACACAAGATTTGAACAAGATTTAAATGGATGGGCTTCATGGCATCTTGACTACATATGAGATGACAAAAAATGAAGTAAGACCTCTCATGAAGGAATAAACATTAAAATTTGAGAAGAAGTCAAAAGCCAAGAAGGTCAAGGATGAGGCATATTCAGATGTTGATGATGATGAACTCATAGCTATGTTTTTTAGGAAATTGAGGTTTAGATCTAGTAAGTACAAGGGAAATTTTCCCTTCAAATGTTTCAACTATGGTAATATTGGTCACTTTGCATCTAAGTGTCCTAACAAGGGTAAGATTGAGTATTATTAAGAACATGATGAACATCATGGAGATGAAAAGAAGATCTATAAGCCTAACAAAAAGAAGAAAGATTTTAGGAAATATCAAGGTAGGAAAGGGTCATCCAAGAACAAGAGAAGTTTCTATACCATAGAAGATAATAAATCATCTAATGTAAGTGACTCAATTACATCTGATAGTGATGGTGGTAGTAATGAACCTAAACATGAAAATAATGAAACCTTATTCATGGCCATATAATCAAAAAATGAGGCTTTCTCAATGGGAAAGGCCTTATGGTTGATATAGAATCAAATGAAGAATAAGTTAATGTGACCCTTGAGGCAGAATTGGTATGTGCCCTATAGGAGTTGAAATTACAAAGAAGAAAGATTCAAAAACTAAGATCATTAGTTAGGGATGCTGAAGAATAGATTGTTTTTTTTTAGGAGAGATTGAGTAACACATCCAAGGAGTATGATGAGATCATCAATTATATTGAAGTATAGATGGATATAGTCATTACTAGCTTAAAATATAAAGAGTAAAAATGTACTAGGTATGGAATTGAAGTGGAATCCTTGAAAGCTAAGTTATATCAAACATCTAACAAGGTGAAGACCTTTGTGAAGTTTGAAAAGATAATTGAGACTCTAGATGACATATTGAGTATTAATAATTTTACAAGTGATAAGATAGGGCTTGGTTTCAAATAAGACCAAAAGGAGGTAGCTCAATTCAAGGAGAAAGATATTGAACTCAAGAAAATCAACATAAAGAGACCAATCAGACAACCTAATATTATGAGGTATGATAATTCATTCAATGGTTACTATTTTGTATATAGTCAGTTTGGTCATAGAGAAAAAGAGTGTAGAAGACACTCCAAGAATGAGTACTCATGGGACTATGGAAGGAGTCATAGTTGGCATCAATCAAAAGGTATGTATGAGGTTATTTGCTAGAGTTGTCATAGTGTGGGACACATTGCAAGATTGTGCCCTAATAGAGTAATAGGATCATCAAGTCAAAACAAGAGGTTTAGAGCTTATAGAGTATGAGAGAGAAGGAAAATGAATGTGTTGAAACTAAATATATCAAATATGAGTCATGATTAGTCTACAAGCTGAAGTGGATTGTTTGTTGTGGTAGAACATACTTTAGATGAGAAACCAATTCAAGAATGTTCATTATCAGCTCAGATTTTTGATCTCACAGATGATGAAGAGGTCAAGCCTAAGGTGAAAATCAAGCCTAACAAAATCTTGAAAGATATTTAGTCTTGTTAGAGCATGGATATCTAGTAATCTCTTGAGTTTGGGTTGTTCTAGTGCCCTATTAAAGGGGTGAGTCCATTAAGCTTCATGGAGACACATTTAAAGTTAGCAGAAGCATGGTGGATGTTTGGTTTGAGGGGGATCTATTCAAGTTATTTATAAGATCCAAATGTAGTTATTGACAAGTATAGAAGAGGTAAACAAATAAATTTATATGTTTTTATTAGTTGGTAGTTGAGCATGACTTGTGTTGTAGATGGTTTGATAACTTTGTTGATTCCTTTGGTGAGATCAAGTTATGAAGACAAAGGGGGAGATTAGTAGCTCTGAGTTCTTTTGAAAAGTTTCTAAGAATAGTTATCAAAAATGGAGAATGAGTAGTTCTAGAAATTGTATTATGTATGACCCTTTGTCATTAATGTCCAAGGGGAAGAAAGTTTAATAAGGAAAATTGATGAGATTAGGGGACATGAGAGTGATCAGATTGAAGAATGTTTTGCCATCAGTGACAAAGGGGGAGTTTGTTGAGAAGTGTTATCATTGATGTCAAGATTTATGTAATTTAATTTCAAGGTTTATTTCATTGATTTCAAGGTGTATCTGGTGAATATGCATGGTGAATGGTCTATGAGACATGAGCTTGTGTGCTTGATGTGATAAGGAAGCCATATGAAAATAAGGCAACCTAGTGTCTTTATATTGAAAGATAATTTGAAGGAAACCTAATGATTCTTATAGTTGGCTATTTTCAAGGCTGATTTAGTGGTGAAAGAGTGTTTTTTGATGAATGCTATTATTTTATAACATTATTGAGGTGTGCATGTTTGAGTACTAGTCTTTGAGTACAAGGTGTCTTTAGAAGCAAAGTCATAGCATGAACATGTGCATGGTGAGAATGAAGAGGTATGCATATAAGTATGACATTATTTGAGGATCATGTAAGGTATGTGAGTAAGGTGTAGAAGCATCAAAAATTGTTTCAAGATTAATTAGCAAGCTTCAAGTGCTTGAGAAGCCTAGTCATGTCACTAGTCATAGCTTGTAAAGTCCCAATGAGAAGGTTTGAGCATGGTGGCCTAGTGAGATGGATGTAAATATGCATAAAAGGCTGTATAATATTTATTAATAACTCATATGAGGCATTGGAGTACTCAAGAGAGATTCAATGTGAGCCTATAGGGGTAAGACCTTAAGACCAAGTCTACAACTAGACTAGTTCTAGACCTTGCTTAACCTAATGAGGTTTTGTCAAGTCTTATAAATGATGTAAAGTAATATTTTAGCATGAGATATGTAGGTTGAGTTTTATAATGAGGTGGAGAGTGCATAAAAGAAGCTTAAAGGTCATCTTTTAGGCTTAATATGGTTTGTAGGTCAAGGTCTAAGAGAACAAAGAGAGAGAGTATGGCCTAATGTGGTATGATATTCTATTTCCAAATCCATTATGGACAATGGAGTATTTTAAAAAGTATTTTATGTTGTTTTAAGCATGTTCAAAAAGTTTTAAGTCATGGTTTGGAAGAAAAGGAATGAAAAGTGGCTTTGAGGTCTATCGAGTGCATAGAATGAAGGGTTCTCAACCTAAAAAGGACTTTCAAGTGATCATTGTCATGTGTAACCTATACATGGAAACTTAATATATTCATGTTATATTGGGAAGGTTCATAGCTCAAATTTCTAGGCATTAGTTTTAGGAATGAGGGGCTAAGCTTTATGAATGATCATTAAGACTGGAAGATGGTTTAAATCCTCAAAGAACTCTAATAGTGACCTAGTATGAAACACATTATTATAAAGTGTTTAGAATGGATTGGTTTGTATATTTAGGTGATTTGAGGCTATATTAAACTCTCCTAGGAATCTCTAGGTGTGATTAGTTTGTCAGGTGTGTGATTAGACCCTATAGGAAAGTGCTAGTTTCCCAAAAATTTATTGTAGCAGTCAGAGTTTACCAAGTCAAAGTTGATAAATGGATGGAGAAATTTTTTTGATACTTTTAGTTTGTGTCCATGGTAGTTTATGGATAGCTTCTATCCCTTAGGGGTGCTAAACCAATCATCTAAGTTAACCAGTTGCTAACAGACCTAATAGTGAAAATAGTGAGAAGCCTATGTAGTGGTGAGAATATGTTTAGGGATGTGATATCATGGAATAGGGATGAATCCAAGTTCATGGAGACACTATAAAATACTTCTAATACATGTTCATTTTGGATATAAGTTTTGTAAGTTAGTGGATATGATGAAAATGTTGCTCATAAGTTGACCTGTCTCATTTAGATGAGACAGTGAAGTACAAGATTATGAGATTGGTCTACAAGAACAATATTAAAATTTTAACATATTATATTTCTATCTAAAAATGGTCTATTTATCTCATAAGATCATCCAAGTGCATTAGGATTCTTTATAAATGGTCATACAGGTGATTGAAGGTCATTTTCACCATGAGTGTGATTTAAGGCAAACAGGTAATTCTGGGTAAACAATTTACAATGATGAGTTTAAAGCTCCATGATTTTAATTGATGTATATAATGCATATAGTTTTGCTTTTTGTGACTTGAAATTATTTCTCAAGTTTTTATAAATATTGTAAGTTGGTATGTAATGAATCGCTACACCAAAACCTTGAGGTGTTAGTGAAATCCGCCCATCAAGATCATAACATCCCACCATGATTTTGAAGCCCAAACTTTGGACTAGATTTATGACTATACCAATAAGATCCCTAAATGTACGAGCCCTAGACAAACACTACCATGCTAGCATAACCACCTGCTATATGACTTGAACCTAGGTGGAGACTCTGAGACCACATGTAACGAACTGCTACACCAAAACCTTGAGGTGTTAGTGAAATCTGCCCATCAGAATCATAACATACAATGATAATTGAAAACAAAATATAATATTGGATAATATATAAAAGTTACTTAGAGGGGTCAACCTCCACAGCTATGTACTAATAGAAAAATAGTTAACATAGTGCATAAATACTAACCTCTACCTATTATATATAGTATACTTAGACAAGGTTATTCCATATGACAACCTAACTAAGAACATAGAGAAATGTAACAAGTAAATAAAAGAGGTATGTAAGCCACAAGTCAACCACACATATCCCTAGACACACCAATGGTTAAGGGCATAACAAACCCCTCCCCTTGAAAATAATTCTATCCTTAATGTTGTGACAACTTTGGATGCTGCTATACAAATGCTTCATCCTCCCAAGTGGCATATTCACATGGTAGATTCTTCTATTTGATTAGGTACTTTGTAATTTCTCTAGAACATAGTTTTTTGGTGCACCTTTGAAGGATCACCTTAGGATCAAGAACAACTCTACCTTCCTCATCTAATTTTGGTAATTATATTTGAATGGCAAGTCTATTTCCAATGACTTTCTTTAGGCATGATACATGAAATAATAAATGTATGCGAGTGGATGAAGGAAATTCTAACTTGTAGGCCACATTGCCAATTTTATACAAGATCTGATAAGGCCCATAATAATTAGAGGATAGATTGTTATCCCCTTTTTTTTTCTTCAATGACATATTTTTGTATGTCTATAAGCAAAAAAAGACCCAATCACCAATGTCAAAATGCTTCTCACTTCTGTGTTGATCTACATGTTGCTTCATGCAATTCTGGGCCATAGCTAAATTTTCATGCAAACTTGCAAGGACCTCCTATTTGATGGTGAATATGTTCTTCAACTGCATAAACCTTAGGATGGACCTTCAAGTTTGAAGTGATGGATGGTGGTATCCATATAGTGTCACAAAAGGAGACATTTAGGAAGAACTATAAACAAAATTATTATACCACCATTCATCAAGTGGTAGCCACTAAACCCATTTATCCTCTTTATCTAAAATAAAACAATAGAGATATTGTTCTAGACATTTGTTGACTATCTCAGTTTGTCCATTAGATTGAAGATGATAGGATGAACTATGAGCCAATTGGGCGCCCAAACATGTAAATAACTCAGTCCAAAAATTACTAGTAAAAATAGGATCTCAATCACTGACAATGATCTTAGGGGTCCCATGCAGTTTTTGAATTGTATTGAGAAAATCAATAACTACTGTACTAGTAACAAATGAATGAGATAATGAACAAAAATGAGCATACTTAATAAGATGATCTACAACAACCATGATAACATTTTGACCCTCAGATCTTGGTAACCCTATAATGAAATCCATAGATATCTCTTCCCAATGCTGGCTAGGGATAGATAAAGGCTGTAAAAGACCTAGGGTGTTGATGGTTTTGACTTTGTTTTGTTGACAGATCATACATTCATCCACATATTTCTAGACATCCCCCTTGAGACCTTTCCAAAAAAAAACCTAATTTACTCTGTGATAGGTTTTCAAAATCTTGAATGACCCCCAATTAGATTTCCATGAAGTTATTGAAGGATTTTTTGTTTAAGAAGAGAATTCTTACATAGGTACAATGTATCTTTATACCATAATGCATTACATTTCCATGTGAATTTTTCAAAGCCACTTAATTTTTTTGATGATTTTGAATCAAATCATAGGTAGTACAATCATGTTTCCATTTAATCATGCTTCCTCTAGCCAATCTACCTGCAAAATGGTTATGGCACATAGCAATGCCTCAATTGATTCATCTTTTCTAGATAGTGCATCTGCCACCACATTATCCTTACCTTTTTTGTAGACTATTTCAAAATCATAGACTCAAATCTTAGTTACCCATTTCTATTGTTCTTCAAATGAAAACCTTTATTCTAAAAAATATTTGAGACTATCATGATCAATCTTTACCTAAAAGTGATGACCCATCAAATAAGGTCTCCATTGTTTAACTACATGCAAAATGGCCACCATCTGCTTCTCATAGATTGTCTTGTGCTTATTTTTACCCTTTAGTTGATGACTTTAAAATTCAATTGGTCTACCTTCTTGTATGATTACAACACCCATACCATACCCAGATGCATCACATTCAACCAAAAAAGTTTTAGAAAAATCTAGAGTAGCCAATACTAGAGTAGTGCACATAGCCAATTTTAATTGTTCAAATGCCTGGGTAACTACATCAATCCACTAAAAGGAGTCTTTATTTAATAAATAGGTGAGTGGGGCTGAAATACTATCATAATTTTTGACAAACCTGTGATAGTAACCAATAGGCGCCAAAAATCCCTGAAGTTGCTTGAGTGTCTTAGGAATTGGCTAGTCCAACATTGCTTGGATTTTTTTAGGATCCACTTTCACTCCTCTAGAAGACAATACATAACCCAAATATTCAACTTCACCAACCCCAAAAGTTCATTTTTAAGGTTTGGTATAAAATTGATTTTGCGCCAAAATGGAGAGTACCTATTTTACATGTTGCAAATAGTCTTCCCAATTTTTACTATAAATGAGGATATCATGAAAGAATACTAGAACAAATTTCCAAAAAAATGGCTTAAATAAAATATTCATCAAACTCTAAAAAGTAGATGGTGCATTTGTTAGACCAAAAGGCATAACCAAAAACTCATAATGGCCTTCATGAGTCTTGAAAGTGGTTTTGGGTATGTCTTCATCATAGGTCTAGATTTGATGATACCCAGAACATAAATCTACCTTGGTAAAATAAATAACACCATTCAATTCATCTAGAGAATCATCAATTATAGGAATCAAAAAATTATCTTCGATAGTGTACTTGTTGAGTTCTCTATAGTCAAGACACATCCTCTAGGTGTCATCTTTCTTTCACACCATGAAAACTAGTGAAGATTATTCACTTTGGATATGGCAAAATATTCTTGCATCCAACATCTCTTGTACCATATTTTCAATTTTAATTTTATAGGCATAGGGATACCTATATGGCCTAATGTTGGGTGGTGTACTACCAAGAATGAGTGTGATAACATGATCATGCATGTAGCTAGGTGGAAGTATTTTTGGCATGTCTACAAAAAAAATAGAATGAGCATCAATTATTTATTGTAGATCAAGAGGTGGAGATCGCTGAGTTGGTTTAATTCCATAGAAAACAAACAAGCTAAAAATCCCTCAACACCCTTACAGAGAATTTTTGTCATTTGATGGGAGCTAACAAGCTATGGAGATTTAGCTTTTAATCCCCTTAGATCATATGTTATTTCTTAATAATGAAAATGAATGAATAATTCTTGAAAATTCATCTCAATAGTGCTCAAAGTGGTGAGCCACTAGACTCCTAGAATAATATCAGCTCCACCCATGGGAATAGCAAACATAGAAGAATCTAATAAGTAATCTCCCATGGCCAACTTAATACTATGGCATTTTCTTAAACAATTGACAGTATCACCATCTATAATCATAACCTATAATTTTGGAGCTAAATAAATAAAATAGTTCAAATGAGCAACCAACTTACTATGGATGAAGTTGTGTGTGATCCCAAAATCAATTAATACAATGACCTTATATTTCTTAAGGAAACCCATCATCTTAAGAGTTTGGGTATGATTAATACCTGAAAGGTCATGCCAATAAATAGTAGGTTGAGAGTCTTTAGATTCCTCCTCAAGAACTTTTGCATCTTCATTATATACTTTTGTATCATCTTCATCATAATTGGCACCTTCAATGTAAAACAACTTATTTTCAACAAAATGATAGTCTTCACTCCATTTGATATCACAAGCATAACACAACCCTTTGGTTCATTTCTCCTCAATTTTTCATTGTGTTAATATGGTGGGCTATGGAAATGATGGTATGGAAAAGTTGCAATCACGACCAATAGTGAAACTTTTCCTTTTGACTATCTCTTTTTCTTATATCATGCATGCCTTAGGGATAGATTTTGCTACATATGTTGGGTTAAAAATTCAAACCTTGAATTGGATGTTATCTTTGAGTTCACCCCAAAATAGACCAGTCAAATTTTTTTTAGTGATATTTTCCACCCATAAAGAAAGATTCTAAAACTGATGAATATAATCCTTCACAATTCATGTTTGTCATAGCTTGGATAATTGGCTAAAATAGTTATTAGAGACATTATTCTAATAATGAGTTGATAAATCCTTAGTTAAAATAGTCCAGGTACTAGGAGCACCATTATTTTTCTTTTGAGCACATAACTAGTGATACCAAATGAATTACTTAGGTTCTAGATACAGGGACACCACTATCACCCTCTAAGAGCTAGGGGTTTGATGTAGCTCAAATAAATTCTTAATTTGGGTAATCCAAGTGAGAGGATCCTTACCATCAAACTTATGCATATGTACTTTTGGCAACATCAATTTCATATCAACATGAGAGTTGTTGATAGGAGGATTTGAATGCTGAAATGGAGGGTTATTGGGCTAAAACTAAGATGTAACCAATTACGTAGTGATATGTTGCAATTCATTGTGAACCCCATTAATATCTCCACGCATCCCTAAAAAAGTATATTGTACTGCAACAAATTCATCATGCATCACTAAGTTTTTTATGTCCACTTGAAACTGAGAAATCATCAGATTTGAAGTTCCAAAATTCATGTCATCGGTAGGAGTCTTAGGAGTTTATTTCCCCCCTTTTCTTCCTCAAGTACCTAGACCTGCTATATACCAACCCTATGAGGGTTTTGACCCCAAAAAAAGTGTACCAAGAAATGTTACCATTGTGATCTCCTTGTTAAGATGAATCCAATGATTGCCTTTGCACACTAGGGTAAAAAATTTGGTACCAAAAAAGTGTACCAATAAAATATACTGTTGCGATCATCTCATCGAGATGAACCCAGTGATGGAAATTATGTAAGAGAATTTTTTTTCCCAGACTCATTTTTTTAATTTTTTTTTCAAAAAAGTGTTTTGAGTAATATTACGTTGACGGAAAAAATTAATTCTTCCTAGATTGCAAGTTATGTTTTTTCGCTCTCACCACTCCCAGAAGCCACGCCTCACCAGATCTAAAAAAAATGGCATAGAAAACTTGACCAAATTGAATCTCTAATACCAATTCTAATGAAATTACTTATATATTCACATAAAATGATTTTATATTGTGCATAATAAGAAAATATGAGAGATCACACAATGATAATTGACAACAGAACAAAATACTGGATAATATAGAAAAGCCACTTCAAGGGGGAAACCTCTAAAAATATGCACTAATAATAGAATAATTAACATAATACATAAATAATAACCACTACCTATTATATAAGTCTACTTATCCAAGGTTATTCCATAGGATGACCTAACTAAGAACATAGAGAAATGTAACAAGTAAATAAAAGAGGTATGTAAGCCACAAGTCAACCACACATATCCCTAGACACACCAATAGCTAAGAGTGTAACATATTTCTATCTAAAAATGGTCTAATTATCTCATAATATCATCCAAATGCATTAGGATTCTTTGGAAATGGTCATACAGGTGATTGAAGGTCATTTTCACCATGACTTTGCTTTAAGACAAATAGGTAGTTTTGGGTAAGTAATTTGCAATGATGAGTTTAAGGCTCCATGCTCTGAATTGATGTATCTAATGCATATGGTGTTGTGTTTTGTGACTTTAAATTATTTATCAATCTTTTATAAATATTTTAAGTTGGTCAAAGTGGTTTAAATGTTGAAGTCAAAATGGCTTGTCTAGCTGAGTGAGGTCTATGAGAGAGAAGGTCAATAAATTAGTCTGTAAGACCAATAATTGCAATTAGATATTATTATATTTTTGTTGTATGTTATTTTAAGTAAATTTTATGATTATTTTCATGAATTTTAAGTCAATAATTATGTTATTTCACGTGTCAAAAGTGCATTTTTCCATGACTATGTTTTGAGGCTAGTTGGCAGTTCAAATTGAACATCTTGCAGAGAAAGGTTTGAGCCTATATACCTTGAGTTAAATTATATAATGAATTTTTTTATGAACTATATGTCATTATGTTTATAAATATTTATTTATTTCCATGGTTTTTAAATCTAATTAGTGTTTTATCCTCAATAGTTCAAGATAGACTTTTTGGGTATGCATAGGTATAATTGTGAAAAATTCAAATGTTGTGCTTCAAATATTATGGAGCCTAGATGAGCTTATTAGGGATATATATTATTAGAATATTATATTTTACTACCATTTTATGTTTTTTAATATGTTCTAAGGAAGGTAAAGTGGAACGTGTCCTAAAGTAGACCTAATAAGATTAGGTCTCCATGAGACCTAAAGATGAAATAAGGCCTAATTGAGGTATACCATTCCTAAAGGGACTAAAATCATGTTTTATAAATGTTTATGAGATTAAATTATATGTATTACCTAAGAGGGTAAGGGTTTTTATCTGAATAAGAAGGATATGAACAAGATACTAGTATAAATACAAGGTAGTTTTAGGCCTATTGCGGAGTATGAAGAGAGTAAGAAAATTAAAAAAACAAATTGTAGAGAAAAAGGAGGTCTTATATACCATAATAGGAGTATAGAGGATATATTATGAATATTTTATATAGGTTATATATATGAGGATCAAGGTCATATGACCTAATCAGTCTTAAAGAGACCTAATTGAGCAAAGATGCCTAAAAGGCAGTTTAAAAGAGATAGAAGTGTGTGAAGAGCTAAAGAAGAATATAATCATATATTGTATGAGAAAAAAAGTGTCCTAAATGTGATCAAAGGTTTCAATTGGCTGATTTGGTGATGAGTCATCTAGGGGGCTCCTGCCTCCTTATAAGTTAGTGATTGTTAAAGCCTAGTTAAGTTGGTACTTAGCTAGTTGGGGTTGGTGCTCTATGTGAAGTGGGTGCTTCACTAAAAATTTTATTTGTATTATAATATTTTATTTCATTTGTAGATATCAGTGGGTTTTATTTCCCTTGAAGGTTTCCCACATATGTGATGTGTTCTTGTGTTCCATGCTTATGTGGATATGTGTTTATGCTTGTTAAGATCTATATGCTTGTTTGAATGGTTCATGATTGCTTAAGTAAAATTAATAAGATTTTTTTTGAAAATTAACTCACCCCCCCACTCCCCCCCATTATCATTAAATTTTATTCCAATAAACTCTAGATGAGGTGACTAGATTTGGAGGAGGTTAGGCCTCTTCAGGCAGATGGATAGTGGGAGGGATAGCCTCCCAGGGGGAGACCAATAGAAGAAAACCCAAGAGCAGGATCTATATCCCATCCTTCTAATATTATTAGGATTAGGAACCATAGACATATGGCCTATGGAGGAGGACAAAATTTCCCCCCATATTTAGGATTGACATTATTATACATAGACATATTTTATTAGATATTTGATACACATTTTCCCTCCACAAAGGTGATTGTAATGAAACACCGACATATAAAATCAACATGATATTATTTAGAGAGATATATTGATGAATTTTCATATTTTATCTTAATTTTTAATTTTAATGTTACTTTCTCAATCTATTCACTTTTGATGAATAAATATGTGATTACGTACAATCCACTTCTTACTTCTATGATAATAATGATATGGACATGTTTATATATGTGAAAATAAAATATATGTGGATATAAATGAAATTAATGTTTTTTAGTATACCAATAAAAAAAATTTAGGTGGTGATAGAGCTAATTTAATCATACAAATAAATGGTTCCTGTGTACATGTGAATAACACATGCTAAACAATGCATTTAACTCCCTGAGGTTAGGCTAAGGAAACTAACGTAATGGATGGGTTATTGATTGGGTTGGTTATTAGGTAGAATAGGATTTGAAATGGATGGAGTTAATATGTTATCATAATGGAACCAAAATAACTCAACAACATCATGAATTTCATTAAGAGCATTGAGCTTTGAATAAGAGGAGCTCAAAGGTCCTTCAATTTCTAAGATCACAAGAAGGTGAAGCTCCTAGTCAATGATAGACTAGGTAAATGGGGGAGATTGGTCTGAATGACTCATGGGAAGAGATATAATTTATAAGTTTGGATATGCCTATTCAATTTCATCAAAAAAAGTGAATAATATAATATGAGGCTAGACCTAAAGAGAAGGAGGTGAACATGTGAAACAAAGCCTAGATGGCATTGTGGTTATGACCTTTGTTTTGGGAAAGGATAATGATGGTTTGATCAAGAATTTTTTCTTACTCTTATAAAGTGTTAAGAGATTAAAAAATGAGATGATGTATTTGTGTGGAATGGAAGATCTCTCCTAAGCCCTTTATTAATATTAGATTATATGACAACTGTGAGACCAAGTACTCTATCCCTATGGAAAATACCTTTAACAATATTAGGTGTTTTAGGAAGTGTCATCCAAGAGGGATTAGGAAATTCATAATAGTATGAGATTTTATGGATGTATTATGTGTGGATTTGATTTATTATTGGAATCAAGGTTTTTTTTCTTGTTTTTGGCTTGCACAACCATACAAGGCTTTTGGAAAAAATTTGTTGTTATTATTGTTTTTGACTTGGAAGTAAAATGTTTGTTTGATGAAATTTAAATGTTGAAATTAAATAGATGACATAACTTAAAATTAAAAAAAGTAACACTTTTTTTATCTCTTTCCATTGATTTGACAATGCATGCAAAGAGAGAAAGAGATCTATCTTATTATGCAAGATGTCAAATTTTCCTCGTTTGTCTAAATGCAATCTAAGTGCGTGTGTTTTTGTAGTTTTATTTTTTTGATTATGGGGATGAGTTTAATATGAATATTTTTTATAGATATGCAAATAATTTAAGAAATAATCTATCCTAAAACAAAAACACTCTAATGTTTCTAAAGTTTTCTTGCAAACCAACAAGCTAAGCTAGTTTTCAAGCTTTCCCAGTTATTGCATGCAAGTTTTGAATATTTTATTTCAATAATAAATAAGAAGTATAAATTCAATTTTTTATATTGATATAAATAATAAAAAAATATTCAAATTTATTTAAAATAATTTGGAAATTAGAAATATGAATGCCTCTTATTTACCTAAAATTTGTCTAGGGTTTTATTGTTTGATAACTAATTATTTTGTGAGCAATGGAATTTGTGTTGAATATGAAAACTAACTAATTTTTTGGATGAAAGTGTATGAAATGATTTCAAAATTATTTCTAAAATTTTATCTCAAAATTTTAAGATAATTAAATTCAATCTACTGAGAAGGACACAAGCAAATAATGAATCTATCTAATAGTTTCTTTAGTAAAGACTGGAAAAGGAAGAGACTTATTTATCCTATCAATTTTTGTTTTTTTAATTTCCTTTAAATAGGGATATAAGATAATGTAAAATAGAAACTTATATATATATATATATATATATATATATATATATATATATATATATATATATATATATATATATATATATATATATATATAACCCCCAACCTAATCTTGATGTAGATCAACTGAAGGTGGAAATTTTACAATATTGTGGTTCTTAGTATGTTGGCTCCTTTTGCTCAAATGAGGGTGTCTAAAACTCTCCAACAAAGAGGATGAATATATTACTATCAAAATAGGAGAATGAGAGAATATAAATATCTCCAAATAAGGAACAACTGACTATGGCTAGTTTAAGACACCATTTATAATGATCGGTTTGTAAGAATAATGGATCTCCCTATCCAAAACTATGTAGTTGAACACTAAAAAAAAACAAAGAAAAGATATAAATTAATTATAGTGGGTTTTGGATATAAAATATTAAAAAATCTTAAGCTTAGAGTGAAATTTTTTGGATCCAAAATCAAGCCAAAATTGACTTACTTGTAGAATAGTAATAGAGCTTGATGAAGGAGTTTAATTGAGTTGATCTTGGTAAGGAATCAAAATTATTTAAAATAGAAGAGGGAGTGATATGGGCCTGATTAGAGGTGAAATTTGGATGGAAAAAGAAATAATCATGAAAAAAATCATGCAAAACACATCAAGGAATAATTTATGAAAACTAAATTTGAAAGACAATAATAGTGATAAAACTGATGCTATTTGTAGCAGACAGATACATAAGCTCCACCTATGAGGATGAAACCACCACAATAAATGACATAATTTACCCTATTTTAATGAAAAACCACCCTATTAGGATGAAACCACCATGATAATTTACACAACTATTGTGATGAACCTATCACGAAGGTGGTGGTTGCAAAATCTAATAGGGCAGTTCTATCACCTAAAGCGGTGTTTTCGTTACCAATGAGAAGGGGTTGAAACAACCTAAAAAATATACAAAGGCTAAGAAAATATGGTTTTGGGAAGATTAAGAGAGATGGAATTAAAATAGGAGGTGTTAGAGAGTTTATATTTTAGCATCACTAAAAGGCCATTACATCATCATCAGACCTATCATGTTAGAAATGTCACATCTTGAAAATATTGGGTGCATACATAATATCCCTCAAGAGGACACCTTGTAATGAATTGTAAAGAATTTATTACTAAGAAATCGCATATTGAATGGAAATATGAGGTTAGAAATACTTACGTTACTTTCCTTTGTGGCATAGTGAATCCAGTTGATAATCCATGTAACCTGCAAGCAAAAGATAAGAATCAAGTGCAATGTGACAAAAAAGTGAAAAATAGAATGTGTATTCAAATTAAGGATAATAATAAATACTATTTGTGTGGTAAAAAACCATACTACCTAAATTGTCTTGTCATGGCATTGAATTTGGTGCCAAGTGGCCAAAAACCTATAAAACTATAAATATGCTACAAAAGCTAGAAAAAAGTAAAAATGTTAGTTTTAGAATAATGAATTAAAAAATATAGTAATAATATGACTTGTTAAAAATAAAATATGAAAGAAATGTATTCTTTTCCTGAAAATCAAAAATTTTAAAACTAAAATGACTAGTTTAGAGGCTAGTATACTCAAAAACTTGCCAAAAACCAATTCATTTGTGCCAATTGGATTCAAGAATTCTTGATATCTAGATTATCTATGATTTTTTCCAGTGAGAAAGTAGTCAATGGAAAGTGGATGATGAGAAGATGTGAAATATACCAATGGGAGGAGTTGTGGGGCAAGATCAGGTAAGTTATGTTATTTTCCCCCATTTCCCCTAGTTTTATGATTTTTGATCAAAGCCTATTAGAAAACTAGTGAATTTCAAAAAAAATAGCTTTAAAATGCTTGTGGGGATGGGTAGATTAGGAAAATTTAATTATTTTGTTGATTTTGATAGTTTTTGGAGAATTTGGGAGGGATTTTGAGGGCATACAACTGATGGACAAAACTATCATTTGAGGATGGAATCATTGCACTTTGTATAACAGTAGTTTTGTAACTTTCAAGGTGGTTCTATAGCCATCATTATCTATATAGGGGTGGTTGTGTAACCACCATCAAAGGTGGTTACAGTATCACTTTGGTTAATTATGTAACCCCCACAATTATTTCATAACCATCACCTATAAATGGGGGTGGTTTCTTTTACTAGGACTGAACACCCAAAACTTGCAAATTGTATTGTTTTGATGAGTAGTGTTGATTTTTAGGCAAACCTAAATTCTTTCCTTTGTTACAGGGTCCTTACATACAGTGTATCTGATCTCAATAGTAGGATTGGTTCCCCCAAGTCTTGGAACTTCTGATGTATGATGAGTTGGGCATAGTTGATCATGCTAGGATCCTACAAATTACATAGGTAGGGACTATTCTAACCTCTAGTTGATGAATTTATCATATTATGACTTACTAGAACCCTAATCAAAACATTTTTCTATTCCCCCATGCTCCAAGAGAGTGGATGTTCAATCTTGTTGATGTCTACTAGATTACATGGCTTCCCATAATGAGTCAATTAGTTTCTATCTGAGCTACTGATAGTAATTATGAGGCCTAGAGTTGGGATTTGAGCATTTTGGTCACACTAACACACGTAATGTGGGTGTCAGGTGTGGCATGAGGTTTTTCTAGGTACAGGGATAAATGATCCCCAACATATAGAAGGATATTATTAGTGTCCTTACCTCCAAACTAGTGGAAGATAAGGGTACTAATAGGTTTTTATTCATCTAGTCTTTGTTTCTTTGACATATTGAGGAGAGAGGGGCACATTAATCCTAAATCTAGGAGTTACTAGGTTTGAATTATAGGGATTATTACGGTGTGGCTTATCTAGAGTTCCTTTTGATCATCCATCTAATGATCATCATGGGTTAGATTTATGAGTGGATTATCTCCTGTCAAATGGAATTACTAATTGGAGTGCTCAGGGATATTAGGGCCACTAAATGGGAATATGTGTCACATTTCCATGCTTTTCCATGAGAGTTGATACTTTGATAGTGGTTGATTTGATCACCCTACCCTACCAAGACATGGTTGGTCAATAGGCCAATGAGGGGGCCTATTTTGAAGTATCTACTAAGGCCACTCAATTTTGAGACTAACTTTCATAATGAGAGCTACACATTATAAATAAGGTGCCCCAATAACTTATCATGCCATATAGAGACAACCTTCTCATTCTTGGGTTGTCTATAGGGGAATATGGGAAGTGAAAGTAGTGAGATTGGGATGGTTAGCATGACACCTACTTATGAGAGGCATGGATATCACCTAACTAGTTTAATTAGGTGTGGTATAGAGACCTCCCCTAAACCTCCCCTAAAACTAGATAGGGGAGGAGGAGGCCCAAGTGTAGTAGAGTAGTATTAGATGAACCCACCACCATCCCAACAATAGTAGGACCTTAAGAGGATTCTGCATAGTAGCAACAACTGGGATATGGAGATGGTGAGGATCTAGTGCACATCAAGTTGGAGGAGCACTTAGACACAAATGAGTAATATGTTATAGAGGATGATTATAACCCTAATTGGTGTGAGGGAGACCTAAGTAAGAAAATTATTTATGTATATATGATTATAACCTATACTTTGACTATTTTAGTTGTTTAGTTTATTTTATGTGTGTTGGATTGTTATATTGGATGGATTTGATATTAATTTTTGTACTTTTGGATTGCATATACTATGGGTGGTTGGATGTGGATGATCAAGGACTCCCTAATCAACTTATTTTAGTTGATCACTATCCAAACTAGAGACAAGATTTTGGTAGATCCTAGACTTCTTGTAGGGATTAATTGGTACACAAATGTCTTCACTCTCACATACTATGAATTTATGATGGTAATAGAATTAAATATGGATAATTACACCTTATTGGATAGATTAAGGAGGTTAGAGTCATTTATTGATACTATGGTGGCTAGAGGAGAAGGTAGAGCCTCCATCTATCAGATAGGGAGTATGGCTTTAGAGGGAGGTGCCATCAATGGTCACCATACTAGCCTTTAGATTAGGGAGGGTGAGGTAGCCTCTAAGGGAGGCACCAATAGGAGACACCACTTGAGTGAGAGTTTCTAGAATTATTTTACATTGATAACCTATCATAGGAGGAGGATAGGTTCATGAGAGATATTAGAAATGTTTTTTCCATACCATTATATATGTTGATTCTTTTTGAGATTCCTTGAGGCACATCAGCTCTCTATAGCAAAGTTTGTATTGGACATCCTTTTTTACAAACTTGACAATTATTGTGATGTATGTATGCATATAAATATATAAATGTGTGTGTGTGTGTGTGTGTGTGTGTGTGTGTGTGTGTGTGTGTGTGTGTGTGTGTGTGTGTGTGTGTGTGTGTGTGTGTGTGTGTGTGTGTGTGTGTGTGTGTGTGTGTGTGTGTGTGTGTGTGTGTGTGTGTGTGTGTGTGTGTGTGTTTATGACTTATCTTAGTGACTTGTAATTCATGTGTTATGGATTTAACTTCCATGTTTTAATTTTTGGCTCATTTACTCTAGATGGTTAGGCATGTGATGATGTATATGTTTCTCTTTGATTTTGATATGATGCTATGTTTACACACACACGCGCGCGCACGCACACACACACACACACACACACACACACACACACACACACACACACACACACACACACACACACACACACACACACACACACACACACACACACACACACACACACACACACACACACACACACACACACACACACACATGCACGCACATACACACGCACACACACATACATGCATGCATATGCACGTGCACGCGCGTGCGCGCAGACACACACACACATACAAGTGAGAACAAAATGTATGTAATGATGTAATGTGATGGATGAATATATGAAATTGTAAATATGTTAACATTTGTTTTTTAATTAACTACCCAATAGTTTTGTTTACACAAAATGTGATGTTCAATTTGAAGCAAGGGATGAAAAGGGAGAAAATGATAAATGTGAGATAATAAATAATGAAAACCATAGATCAAAATTTCATAGGAAAAATTAGGATGACCTAATATTTATGAGAAAATGGGGAAATTTACTTCTTGCTAGACTTAAAAAATCTAACTTTTTGGTTTCACCAAGAGATAACTAGTCCTGATAGAATTTTTAAATGGGAAATGGTTACCCTTTTAAAGATAGGCATATAGGCAAAAATTTTGAATAACTTTTTACTTACACACTATTTGAATTAATATCCCTTCTACATTTGGATTTTTCCTCTATTTATAACCCCATACACTTAATCTCATGTGACCAAGAAGACATGTGGTTTCATCACCAAAGGCTAGATGTAAGTGAGTAAGGGAATCTCTCCCCATTTCTAACCCCACATAACTAGTAGGATGTGAGGGATCAACACCAAACTTTTTAGTAATGGGTGAGAGATGTGAAATTTGACTTTTATATCTGCATAAGCTTTTAATAATTGCATGAGTGTATACTTTTATATTTTTTAAGGTATTTACCCCCAAACCTTGGCCCCATAAAACTAGTAAGATGCAAAGGCTCATTATTGAGGACCAAGATAGGTGAATAAAGTTACTTATTTTTTAGCATGCTAATGTTATAATTTAGAAGGCACCCAACTAGAGACTATATCATGGAAAAGTATCTAGATTATACTATAGGCTAACACTTTCTAAGTTGTGTAAGAAGATCTATAGAAAATAGATGCACCTTGATCATAATAAATAAGGCAAGAACCAATGTAATGCTGATTTTGAGAATATTTTCCATGGATTGATAGGGTAGTGTGAGAGTGAAATGATGTGATATGCCACATTGTGAAAGTTTTTATGTTATGTGGACTAACAACTAAACAAACAACAAACAAGACATATGATATACAAAATACATACAAACTATGAAAATTCAATCAAATGTTAATAGTATGATATGAAATTACTAGATATAGAAGTGTTTCAAGTGTAAAGAGTTCACAAAGTCACTAAAATCCTTACTCTCTAGAGTGCATAATCAATAGGGTGCATTGTTGAAGTCTTTTATCACTAGGTAGGGGCCTAACCAATTAGGTATATGCTTTTGACCTTCTCCTTTTTTATTTTCAATCTATATCAAGCCTAAAGATAAGGTCTCCTACTTGGATTAGGTTTTTTTAGATGTTTCTATTGTATTTTCTACCCATATGATCAACATAAACAATTCGATTATTTGTGACTGTAATCCTATGTTTATCAAAAGTTCTAATTTGGATACCCACACCTCTCTATACTATTCATAATAAAGAAGGCCTTGGATGGAAACATTAAGGTTGAGTATTTACACTTCTAAGGATATAATAGCCTCAAATCCAAACATAAGTGAGTATGGGTTTTCTCTTGTGGGTGTCTTAATGGTTATTTTGTAAGACCATAGTGTTGGATAGAGCTGTAGGTGACAATCTTATTTATAATCTCTACTTTTTTGACCAAAATTAAATTTAGTGTCTTGTTAGTATCTTTAACTTGACCGTTGGCTTGTGGATAATACAAGGAAGTTGAGTGGTGTGATATAGGAAATTTCTTGCATAGCTCACAAATATTAGGGTTTTGGAATGGGGACCCATTGTTTGTAACAATGACTTGTGGGACCTCAAATTGGTAAATGATGTGGTTTAGGGTAAATTTGGGGATAAATAAACCCATGAGATTTTTCAACATCATAACTTCTACCCACTTATAAAAATATTTAGTTGTTATGATAATGAAGTGATGACCATTTAAATAAGTAGGGGAGAATTTACCCACTAAATCTAAACCTTGAGTAGAAAAGGGACATAGAGTGATAATGGACTACAATTCCCTAGTAAGAACATGTATCTTGTGTGAAAACTATTGACATTCCTCATAGTTATGTTCATATTCAATGAAATTATGGTCTAGGGTGGTCTATAAATATCTCACCCTATTTTTTTTTGAACAATTGCATGGCCATTGAAGAGCCCACCACAAATTCCACTATGATAGTGAAAGAGGACTCTTTATGACTTCTCTTGGTTAAGACATTAGAACAACATGTCATCAAAGGCCTTATTATAAAGGATGGTATCTATAATAATGTACTTAGATGTAGTGACATGAAGATGTATCCTCTGCTATGAGTTGGTATCTTTAGGATAAGTTTGGTTGATTAGGTAATTGATAATATTTATGTACTAATGAGAGGATCTAATATTTGTTTTTTCCATGTAGTAGTTAAATTCATTGAGAAAATTAGTGTTGATATTATAAGGAAGAGTCATTCAACTAATCAATAATGATTTGTACCTTAACAAACTTTTGGTTGACATAAGTTAGATCAAACTCACTTAAGAGTGTGATGAAATGCCCAACCTTCCTACAGAGATCTAACTAAGTTAGAAATGTGTGTAGGTATTGAGACCTCATGATAATCCTTATTTCTTGATTTATAATATAGTGACACAATCATTTGGTTGTAGACACGAGAGTTAAACATTCATTTTCTACTTGAGTGTATCACATCTCATAATCAACAAGGGTGCAGTTAATGAAATAAATGATGGTTTCCTACTAGTATTGTCTTATTAAGCCAATATTTAGGTGAGTAACACCTTAGTTTCTATAATACAAAGTATCAAGGTATTATCCTGTGTAGGTGGTATGAGTGTAGGGTGTGACATAAGGAAGCATTTTACAGATTTAAATACCTCCTAACAATCATCTATCCAAATTAAGCAACTTGTATTTTTAAGTAGTTTATTGATAGGATGAACAACATAAGCAAGATCAAGAATGAACCATCAAATGGATTTCAACTTACCTAGGAATGTTTTGATGCCTGATTCATTTTTAAGAGGAATAATTTCAAATTTTGATTGAATATTGGTAAGGTCAATGTGAATCCCACATTAGGAGATGATATAACCTAGGAATTTTCTATTAGTGACTCTAAACACACATTTTTTAAGTTAAGGGTAACACCAAATCTGATTAAGTTTTTTAAGATGGTTTATAACACCTCTAAGTGGTATAATCATCATCTCGCTTTCCCTATAATATCATTTATGTAGACCTCTACTATATTGTGATTAAGATCATGGAGTATGTGGGGCATGATTCTTTGATATATTATCCCTATGTTTTTAAGATTGAATGCATTATGACATAGAAAAAGGTCCCCCATGTCATAGCACAAGACATGTTTCTCTAATCCTTATTAGAAATGTAGATTTAGTTGTATCTTGATAAACTATCCATGAGTGATAGTAACTCACATCCCATGATAGCATCAATAATGACATCAATGGATGAGAGAGGGAATTCATATTTAGGGCATGCCTTATTGATATCTTGAAAGTCTATGCATATCCTAATTTTAACATTCTTATTGAGTATGATGATGATGTTTGACATATACTTGGAGTAGTCCACTAGATTAATAAACTTGACTTTTAAAATTTTGATAAATTCCTCTTTTACCATTAATGGAACCTTAGTCTTGATGGACCTAAGCTTTTATTTGACTGGTTTTGTGTTAGTCATTATAACTAGGTTATGGAAAATCATATTGAGGTTGATGCCTAACCTTTAAGAGTTATGTAAGGAGTTGATTATGGTATTCCACATCTTGATAAAAGAGTGAATACCCGAACATTGGGATTCTATGTCTCTCCTTTGTCCCTATGCTAGTGTTAATGGTTTATTCAATGAGAGAGGTGTTTCCCTCCTCAAACATGTTTGAGGCTAGGGGAAGATCATGATCTTCACCCTCTGTATTGAAAACACCACGTTCCTCATTATAGGATAGGAAATCCTTAACATGGTAGTAGGAATCATAGTTTTCATTCCTAAATTTTAATGTAACTATGGGAGGTTATCATAAGCTCACAAGAAATCAAGAATGGCCTCATAATTCTCAACTAAATCAAGGACTAAAGGACCATTATTTTTATTGACATGGGTAACAATTTATTCATTAGGGTTTTTTCATATAATAGATTATGTCTTAACTAAAATGGTGAAATAAGATTTGGGTATGGTAGGATTAGGGTTAAATCATGAAGATGAATTGACCATGGATTCAATAATGTAGTTGCCTTCCCTAGGGATTACTTCTATAAAAATGAAGTTAAAGTCTCTAGTGATCTTGTGTACAATAATTATTTACAGATAAAGATGATTGGCCTTGCTCTGATAGGCCTCAAAAACTTGTTTTTCAACCAATTTTGAGTCACCTCATATCATTAAGTTTTTAATGCCTAAACATTTTAGAATGAGCATACCAAGAATTAATGCCTTATATTTAACCCCATTATTTGTAGTCACAGTATAGCTTAAAATAAAAAAGGCATCACTTGCTCTTCAGTAGAAATGCGAATGACTCCTGCCCCAGTGCCTAGGTGACACTTAGCCCCATCATAGTTGAGGACCCACTATTCATGTGTATAAGGGAGACAAATGTATAGATAAGTCTATTGGTGTTCTAATATGTCAACCATATGGATATCAAAAAATGTTTGGTAACCCATTTTTGGGTTATCGATATTGAGACTCTAAGAAATAATGAGCTTGCCCCCTTTGTGGGGTGAATGGAGGGTTTTGTGGTAACTCAAAATGTCTAATTTTATGGTTAGGATGAAGGCTAGGAAGCACCTATGGGAACTCTAATGGTTGTTCTCTAGTCTTTGGGTTGAGGAAGTAAGCACCTCTAGAAATTGAAAAGGTCACTTATTAGGCATCATTTTTGGTGTGGGGAGTATGTCAAAAAAAATAGGGTCTTGTTTCAGCATAGGGATTACTCCAATATAACTAGGATCTTGTTTTAAAATGGGAGGCATATAGACATATTTATGAAACTTTTAGTACTATTAAGACATGGGTAGTTTTATTTATCATGTTATTTGTGGGAAAGTGTACAAAAATCCTATGTGTGATTTTTTTGGGTCATCTCCTTTCATAAGAGGAAGAGGGGATTCCCATTTATTAATTCATGGATAATAATGGGTTCCAAAATTGATGTCTATACTACATATTATCATAGGATTAATTCCTTATTTGAGCACTAGGATGGCCTAAGGAGAAATAATGGTTGGTTTTCCTACTAGAGGTCATGAAATACAATTAGAGGCATAACTAGGCACATGTTGAAGAAAAATAAACAACATATTAGGATAAAGTAATATCAATGGGTCATGAACTCTAGAAAAGCAATATGGTACTATCATAGTGTGATCTAATAACATGCTTTGAAGAGGCTCAAAAGTCCTAAGACTAGAATGTGAAGCACAAATTGCCCTTGTGTGGTTGAGAAATGGGTGATAATGTTAGTAGTTTATGGGATGGTTATTATATAAGGGGGACTTCTTCACTCCCTAAAACTTATATCATGAAAAGGTATAGTATAATATCTAACCCTTCTTGGGACTATTAGTTTTGAGGCTCAGAGAAATCATAGGTCCCTACTCCTCATGAGTTGAAAGGGAAGATGAGTGGAGTGTCCTTTTCTAAGAGGCTGATGGTATTTAATTTAGACATGTAGGATATTATATAAACATAATATTTTTAAAATTTATTAATTATTACTATTTTCTCTCTTAAAGGAACCCATCAAGTCTCAATCTCTCTAAATGCATGCGTTAAAGGGTGTATCAGGAAATGGGTGGGTAGACCATTGGTGCTTTGCAAGATTGATTTACCCTATAACACCACTTGAAATCAACACAAATCTCTCCTATACACTTCCCTAAGCTTTGAAACCTCCCTTACACACTCTTCTAAGTAATTCACCACCTTAAACAACCCCTATCTAAGCCAACAACTCTTTTTGACATTTACTAAATAATGTCAGCCTAGGTTGACCTTATACTTAAATTATATTATCATGCTATAGGACTCTATCATCCTTGACTGACCTAGTTTGGGACTTAATTTATTTTTATTAATTAATAATACAAGGTCGATTGGGCTGACACTAGTGGCTAAACTTTTAAAAACGTTTAGGGTTAAATCCAACTATATATACACATCATTTTTATCATTTATTAGAGAGAAGAAAGAGAAAATCATATAATGTGCATTTGCGTGTCCACCATTCCACTTGAAGATAATTGCTTAGGGTTTCAATACTACACTTAGATATATGAATCATGTATTGTGGATAAGTATTTTGGATGCATAGGAGGAGTTTTTTAGCCTAGATATGACCTATCCTTGCTATCCTTACATACCATAAAAACCTCTTCTGAAGCACCTTGGCCAAGGGAGATTTTGAGGCTCGACGGGTTCATCTTCAAAGGAAAGTATTCCTAAATCTTACTCCTTGTTAAATTAGATAGATTTGCATTTGTTAGATTATATGGTTTTCTCTCCATGAATTAGTATTTCCTCTACATTGGCTTAAGTAGAGATCTTGTGGCATGTTTACTTTTATTTTTATTACCTCCATTTTGTGCCAAAAGCTTGTGAGAACTAAGTTAGATTTTACTTTACTTTGTATTTAATTTATGAATATAAGAAAACATAGGACCTATCTAAGGTTATCTCATGGTGTTAATTGAATGTAGGATTTGGACCCCTCTCTAGTGGTATTATTGTGGTAAGGGACCCCTTGGTTAGGCCTAGTAGATCCATCTTGATCATCACCTTGATTGTTTAAATGTACCAAAAAGTAGAAGGGTAAGTGTGATTTATATTCTCTGAGCTAGGATTGATTTACAAATCAACTTCACTTCCCATTATATATAGATATTATTGGATGAATGACTAGTTCTATATTAGTGGTCCTTTCAATCTCACTATGTCTCTCCCTTTCGAAATGTATTCTAATTTTGTTCTGGGTATTTCACCCCCTTTATTTAAGATAACAAATTTAGACTTCATGGGTTCAGTAAAACTAACCAATTTTAGGAGTTTTGTAACCCCATTGGTAGGTATATAGTATCCAATGTGTAATCGAGGATGCTTATGCATAGTTGATTATAACATATCAAAGGGATTAGGGTCATCCTAGGCTATGAAGACCTTACCTAGGTGTAGGAATCATATTTTTTAGAATAAGGTTGAAGGGATGGCCTTTATTATATGTATCCAAGGTGTTACCAATATCAAATTATAATTGGTATCTTTGTCTATGACATATAACTCAATTAGCACTATCTTGGCCCCTATAGTGACTGGGAGGAAAATGCTCCCTTTATAAGTTGATTTGTGGCTATATTAATCCCACAAGGTATTACACATTGTAGAATAGTTTGTTTCTCTATAACCAAGTTTTTGTAGCAAGGAAAAGGGGATAATATTAACAACCACTCCATCCTCAACGAATGGATCTGCTCACATATATTTTTTTAAATCTAAACTTGTAAAAATAGATCAGATATCCCCTCCTTTCCATCTATATGTCAAGAGGAAGGCTTTTTAAATTAAAGAAATAAACTCTATCATGTGATTCTTGACCAAGCAAAAACATGTCTAGATCAATGTAGTTGATTTTGGCTTGTGGAGGAGTAACACTAGATAAACTACCTGAGCCTATGGCATCAAGCAAGGTTGACCGATGAGTAAGGGATTTTTTTATTTAGGTTAAGGAATAAAATTTGGGGAAATGTCTTCGTTAAATCAAAGATCAAATCATAGTTCCCCATGGGTTTAGGAAGAGACTCAATTTTTGGAATGAAGAGGTATAGGTTGAAAATCTCCAGAGAAAGTAATGATGTTCACCTCCTCTTAAACATACAAATACATGAATCCTATCATCATATTTTATTTTTCACTCCCAAATAGGGAGTAACATTATTTTTTGTAGTCCCAAAGGTAGAGGCTTTAGCTTCTTGAGTCCACATCATCATGAGTTGATTATGTGGAATTGGGTGGGCCTATGAGCCACCTGACTATTGGATTTGGGTAGCATGCATTTGGTGTTTATGAAATTGGTTTTTTTATATTTTTAGAGTATAATTTTGAGGGGAAAGGAGGACACTTGAAAAGGCATGATATTTTGCACCAACATTCTCCAAGAAAATGTCTACATTTGATCTTCTGGGAGTATTTGAAGATATTTACTATACTCCCTATAGTTTTAAGTGTTGTGACTAAAGACTTATTGTAAGAGGAAATAGATGTGGGGATCATATTATATACACCTCATACTCTATCCTTGTTATCTAAACCCTTGTTTATTTCTTTATTGATAATAGTTTTGGTTCTAATATTAGGGGAATTGTTTAATAAGATGGTATTAGTTTTGATTATGATTATAGAGTTGTACATTGCATGGTGGTGGTTAGTTAAATTCAACCATATGGATAGAAGGATGGAGATTTTGGCCCATATCACCCACATTATTAATGGAATTAATGTTTTTTACAAGTTGATATTGGTTTTTATTCATAGGGTTTGGCTTCTTGTTTTAATCAATGATGCCATTGGTGATGGTGTTCTAATTTTGATTTAGAATGTTGGGGCTTTGGTTATTATATTGTTTAGAGTTATAATTTGAGATCCCAAATTTAATTGGTTGGGGGTGGTAATGCAGCCATTCATCCCATAAATTCACCAACCACTATCCATATCCAGCTGATCAATTAGAAAGGTGATCTCAAGAATTTCTTCATAAGATCAATATGGGAATTTTTGGATGTCCTCCCTTATCTCATTATTAAAGGAGTGAAGGAAGATATTTCATAACTCCCATTGATCCATGTGGGGTATACTAACATAGGAATATAAGACCTAATGCTATATTATGGTGAAATAAATGGCATAATAATTATGTTCTTGCTTGATATGCAAGAACTCTTGTATACTAGTATTCAAGAGTTTGTTTCATATTGAAAGCTTTGACAAAATCAGCCATGAGTTGTCAAAATGAATGTATAAAACCCTTAGGCATGTGTTAATACCAATTGAGTGATATCACTTCAATATTTTTGGGGAATTTTTTTACAACACCATCTAAAGGGTGGAATCCCTAGCCAATGTAGCATAAGCTTTAATATGCAAATTGGGATCTCCCTCTCCTTTGAAATTTGGAAGGTATAGTAGGGGGTAAGGAAGAAGGACCCCTTGTATGTTAGGATCAAAAGGCTCCTTGAGACATTTAGCGTAAGTCCACATGTTGATAAAGTCCATTTTTATCATGGTAAGACTATATTGGAAAGGAAGGATCATGTAGGGGTTAGTTTGGTAACCACTAGAAGGAATGGAAGAATTTAGATAAGGTGAAGTAGAATAAGCTGAAAAATAGTTATTCAGCTGATTGGATTTGGAGTACATGTGAAAATAATGAGGTAGCTTGTTAGATTCAAGAGGTGTGGTGGCTTATTATGGTGGGGTGTATGTGATTTGTACATAACCTAATGTTATATAAGGCTGGATATAACTTGTTTGTGGAGGGGGAGTGTATGTGGGAGGCACGTAACTTAGAGGCATAATTAAATGTGGATTTATGGCTACCATGTCATTTTTTAAAGGTGGTGCATAGGTGTATACACTCCCAATAGAGGCTTGAATAGGGTCTTGATAAGATGGATGAATCTTATAGGCATTCGAGTTAGGGACTCTATAAGTGAGGATATCCCCAAATAGTTGATAAGAGACATGGCTAGGTAGGAGTGTATGCTCCTAATATGGCATAAGCATATAAGATTGTTGTTATGGTGCTTGATGAGTCATTGTTTTTATGAGATAAGGATATGAATGAAATTATTTAAGATAATTTGGTCCCATCCCCTGACCCAAATTTTGTTGGTTGCTTTCTAGGTCATGAATGTGACCCACCAGGGTGTTGATGAACTAGTTTGGTCCTACATTGGCATTAGAACCAATAGTATATTATATAAGAGGGGTAGATATATGAGATAGGTTATTCTAAGGAGGTTGGTTTAAGGTAGGATCCCTAAGGGTAGGGGTTTTGGTTTGCATCAATGGATTATAAGCATCTTAACTCATACTAGGAAGATAAATGACCACTTGAATACAATTGAGTTTGTATTCCAAGTGGTGTATCCCTCCCAAGTAATGATCATATTTGAAAATAATTTTTACATCTAGTATTTTTAAGTCAATTGATGTCTTAGCAGTCATGTGGGGAGTGATTTTGCCTCCTTTAGTAAGGGTCATAACACTAAAGTTAGGGTGGCTACTTGTAGTTTTAGATACATCTTATATTTCCATAGTGGAGACCCCACTACAGGTTTGAGTGTTAAGATGAGAGTAATCATAAACTTGGTAGTCTACATTGGTTTCTAAGGTTGGGTTGTTCTAACTCATCAATGAAGGATCACTAGAGTTGAGATGGATTCTCCTATAGCCTTCTAGGCTAAGAGATATGCCTATATCATGTCTATACATATTCTAGGGGTATATGATTACCTAAAAAATAAATGGAAGGATGAGGTGGAATGAAGAAAAGTGGAAGGAGAAGAGGAATAAAAGGGAAAATACAAAGGATATAATTTGTGTGCACGTGAATAACACATGTTAAATTGTGCACTCAACTCCCTAAGGTTAGGCTGAGGTTGTCGATGTAATGGATGGGCAATGGATTGGGTTGATTGTTGGTCAGAATGGGATTTGGAATATATAGATAAAATGGGTTCTCATGATGTAATACAAAAACCTAATTAGTGTCATTATTCTCATTAAGAGTGTCGAGCTATGTATAAATAGAGCTCTAAATTCCTTTAGTCTCTGAGATCACAAGAAGGCAAAGCTCATGGTCGATACTAACACTAGGGAAATGGGGGAGATTGGGATAAATGATTCACAATAAGAGATATAATATATTGATTTGTCAATGCCTGGTAAACTTCATCAAATTTTTTGAATGATATAAGACAAGGCCAGACCTAAAGAGAATAAGGAGGTGAGAATGGGAAACTAGGTCTAGATGACATTATAGTGATGAAATCTATTTTAGAGAAGGACAATTATGGGTGGATCAAGAATTTGTTCATGCTCTTATAAATTATTGAGAGAGTCAAAATGATATGATATATTTGGGTGGAATGGAATAACTCTCTCTTAATCTCATTATTAATATTAGATTGTATGCCAAGTATGGGATTAGGTGTTCTAACCTTAGGGAATAGATCTTCTCTAATAAGACTAGGTGTTTTAGTAAGTGTTATCCAAGAGGGATTAGGTAATGCATAAGCATATGATATTGTATAGATGAATTATGATAGGACTTGATATGTTGTTGGAAGTAAGTTTTTTTTGTTCTTATTTTTGGCTTTTATGGCTAGATAAGCCTTTTGACAATCTTATAGTTGTTTTTGTTATTTTTATTGTTATTGACTTGGAAGTAAAATGCTTGTTTGATGTAATTTAAATGTTGAAAGTAAATAAATTATAATATAAATTAAATTAAATATATATTTTTTTAAATCCTTTTCCACTGATAATGCATGTAAAGAGAGAGAAAGAAATCTATCATATTATATAAGATGTTGAATTTTCCTAACTTTGCCTAAATGCAATATAAGTGTAAGTGTTTTTGTAGATTTTATTTTTTTGATTTTGGGGATGATTTTAATTTGAATTATGTTTTATATATATTCAAATATTGTAATAAATATTCCATCCCAAAACAAAAACACTCTAATGTTTCTAAAGATTCCTTGTAAACCAACAAGCTAAGCTAGTTCTCCAACTGTCCTAGTTATATTGCATGCAGGTTTTGAATGATTTGTTTGAATAAGAAAGAAGTATAAATTTTGGATTTTTATATTTATTTGAATAATAATATATATTTAATTAAAATAATGTTAAAATCAAAAACATAAAACCCTCTTGCTTGCCTAAATTTTGTGTTGGGAGAAGAAAATAGACAAGTAAAGCTGCACAGGGTATTCTTCAAATATTCATACGTTATGTATGAAATTATTCTTATATATATATTTTCATATCCTTCAAAAATTTTAGAAGGATAGAAGATGAATAGTCTCATCTCTTTGGAACCAATATATGAGAATAATATGAATAGTTAGGAAACTATAGTGACTATAAATATGTATGTTTGTATGAAGAAGATGATGAAACCTTTATTGAAACAAATATAGACTTGTTGGTTATTGTTATCTACAATATTTATTGTGTTATTACTTGTATGAATTAACATGTTTAATGTATGTTTTAATCTTATCTAAATTAATTTCAATGCTCTACAAACCTTACAAAAACTTTGATTCATCTTAGTTCCTATCTATCGCATGATAACTCATCTCTGTCATGCTTCTGTTAAATACAAATTCTCTATAATAGCCTATGTAGTATAATAAAAATTAGGTATCCTCATCCTTAGCATGTTTTGTTACATCAGGAACCTTTAATAAAAATGATGTGGTGAGTGTGGAAACACTCTTTTTGAAGGAAAATATGCTAAGATGGTTACAGGAATAACAAGACATTGAAACATAGTTAGACCTAAGATGGTTATAGGAATAAGAAGACATTGAAACATAGTTAGACCAAAAAGTATGGCACTTCAAAGAATAAAAATCTAAAAGGACTAGTCTTACCATAAGTGAAGTTATTTAGGAACACATATATGGATAAACATATTAAATATTATGGTGTGATTTACCCAAACTACTAACTAATTGGTTGACAATACTGGAATACTATTGCTTCAATCTCAAAATGAAAGAAACTATTACTTGGACTAAATAGAACATAGATTAGTCATTAAAAATGGAAATGCATTGGATGAAAGAGATAAACTATTGGTTTTCCAATACCATAAATGGATTTATTAATAAATTTTTAGTGCATAGCATTTGAAGCTGCATAGGATCATTTTGTCTAAGGAATCAAAGAATTTTTTTTGTAGAGACTACCTCTCCTATTAAATATGTTGGTTGTGGATAAGGCCATGGTGCCTACTCCAGCTAATATAGAGTAGTCTCTTTGGGTGTATAGGGATGTGTGTGCATTATGGTGAATTATGGATAGATGAGTAAGTAGAACTTGAAACTAAATCCAGAATGGAGATACGAGGAAATACAAATCAAAAGAAAAATTTGATTTAGAATGAGAACTATGAAAACAAAATAGATGGAATGAATAGAAAAATACCCAAGTAGCTATGAATAAAAGTAAGAGTAGCAATAGAGTAGATCATGAAATATCACATAGATGTAATGAGTGAGATGATAATTTAAGGATGAATAAAGAGGATGATGAGTGCCAACAGATAGAATGAGAGGATGAATAATGAGATAAAGATGAAATATATGAAGAGGAAGATGAGAGTAGTTTTAAAATAAAACAAATTAAAGATATAAGTAGTGCACAACTATAGGCAAGGGTATTATCTAAAAAAGAAGAATTACGTAAAGAAATAGAGAATAGTCATAGGTTAATCATAATTTCAAGCACATTATAATAATAATTCACTTGGAATAACTATTCATTAGAAGTGTATGCATCCCCGTAACCCAATCTTTTATATTCTAGTAGAAATTTGTAGCCAGGTGAATAGGAGGATAATAGTTGGGAAAGACCATTTTTAGAGAACGTAAACCATTGGGGTACATAAATTCATAAAAAATCAATTAATAAGGTTTTTAAGACCTTATATTTAATTGAAATAGAGAAATAAAATTAAGTGTAAATAATCAAAGTGTGCATGATAATGTTTCTAGTGTGCAGAGTAGTACACAAGCAAGATTACTCATAACATAAACACCTATGATAAAATTTGTGTAGAAGACTCAATCCATAACATTAAACATGATGGCCCACCTAGGAGGATTCCTAAACTTATCCATTTATGATGGGTCTAAGGATCATAATTACCTATTCACTTACAAAATGAAATGACAAGCTAAGGGCATAACTAATGCAAATTTTCAAAAGCATAGCTAGTAGGGGCCCTGGTTGGGAGAGCACTGGAGTTCATATATAAAAGATAAATTCAATGGGAAAGTTTAAAATAAATACATGATTGGATTAGAATATAATTTAAAATTAATAAATACACCATTCAAACTATACAAGACTTAAAGGAGATATGGAAAAAGTTTGAAGAATCAATCTATGACTATGCTTGTAGATTCTCTGATGTGATGAAAAAAGTAGAATTTATCTTACTATATAAAGAAAAAACAATATGTTTTGTTGAAGTATTATGAAATAAGATTTAGTTTTATAGTGTGCAAATGCAATATGATACAAAATTAGATGCCAGAGTTATTGCACTGTGTGTAGAATAGATTGAAGATTATAGAGAAGCTCTTGTTGCTAATTATAAAATTGGAAATACACTATAAGATTTCATGAAAATAATGGAGAAATACCATGAGGTGAATAATATTAAATTTAATATATGGTGCACAAAGTGTGGAAAATAAGGACACCACCAAAATTATTTTCCTAAAGTCAAGATAGAATTTTGTGAACTCTATTGGTAGTAGGGCATGCCATGACATAATGCCATCTTCTATATCAATATATAAAATCCATAGAATTTGTATTGTAATTTTTGAAAGTCAACTAACCATGATGAGAAGAACTATAGATATTTTTAAGAGCTTAAATATGACATTTCCAAAAAATGTATTTACCATTACAGCATAACAATTATCATTGGTAAAGCTAGTGATCCCATGCCAAGAGGTAGATAAGGTGTAGTGACCCAGATAGGTCCAAAATGGATTCCAAGTTCACCATAATATCAACATCAAGGTCTAGATGGATAGACCCCTTCTTCACCAATTTGGATGCCTCCATCTCTTTAGTAACAATATGTAGCACCTTAGAGCTTAGCCATGACACAATAACAATAAATAAATTGGGCTCCATAAGTTGAACAAAAATAATTTGTAATGAGAGATAATAATTAGAAACATCAGTAGTGGAATATTGCACAACAATAATGAGGATATCAAGGTGGATATCAGTCTAATAGAGGAGGTGGTCATGGTGGTTATAGATGAGGATACCAAGGTAGTAGAGGAAATAACTATTAGTGGCCTCCCCTATAATGCTACCTATATGGAGAATACAATCATGTCCAATGGATTTTCCCAATGAATTCATAAATATAGTTGTATTACACATACTTTAGAATTATTTGATTATCATGACATAGAAGATTGACCTATTCTAGAGAAGCAAAGAAAGGACAAAGCCATCTAAAATGTGAATATGGTAAGTGTGGACCCTAAAGAAAATGCATTTTTGAATGTTGTGACATGACAAAAGCATGTAGAGAAAGGGTTGCCTCCACTTAAAATGCCTCAAGATCAAGGCATCAAGAAAGTTTAATAGGATAAATATCTAGATCTAGCTACAAAAGAAAATCTTATGCATGAAGTTAAACAATTACTGAATAACATTTAACATCAGGATACTAATGATGGAGATTATAAAATAATTAATGCACAAGTTTATGGCCAAATTGTGGGCAATATACAACAAGATGGAGTTGTTAATGCACTCACATATCTCCTAAAACTTTTGATTAATCTATGCAATGAAGATAGATTTTAGAACATCATGAATCTACTGCACAATCTTTTGGAATGTGCATAACATGTTCACCGAAATATAGAAAAACTAGTTTGGTATGTCAAGATAAAAAACCATGGGATGTTGATGCACATATTGATATTGATAGATATTTTGGTATGTTAACACATGTTGGGTAGACTAGTAAGAGTCATAATTGGGTAGATATTTTGGTATGTTAACACATGTTGTCTTTTATTTTGGCATCATAGTTAATATGATTCCCATATCCACATGAGAAGCTATTGGATGACCAAATATTAGCTATAACCTATTAACCTTGAGCCTAGATGATTACATAAAATTTGAGGACAAAGTCATAGACTTGTCTCTATGAGGTCATCGACATGAAGACTGTAGTAACACACTACCTTTCACTGATAGAAAAAGATGGGCGTATGATGGTTAAATGAATATCAATACAATGCAAAACTAGCTCAAAGCACATCAAGGTGATAAATTAATTATCATTCCTCTCAAAAAAGCACACAAGGATTACATAATTCAAACTAAACTAGACTCCCCTTATATTTTTCAAGAAACTAGTTGGATGAAGGTCAATACTAAGGAGAATCCGAAAGCCTTGTGTGACATTGAATGTAATTTTTTTTACTAGCATGAAAAACCATAGATATAATCAATAATTACTTAGCAACTCAAGACATCCAAATAGTGGAGGCCCAAACCAGTATCTATGTATCCAATGGTAGATCAGTTTGTCATTGAAGAATGTGCCTCTATGTGTGCAAAATCTCCTACTCAGTCAGAAGTTGACTTCCTATATCAAGATAATGATCACATGAAGGAATAAATAGAGATAATAGGGGAAGGAACTTTTCCATGGGAAGAAACTTTATCTGTTAGTGATGACTCAAATACCCACCTCCTCAACTAGGCTTGAGGAGATCATGAACTTTAGTTGATCTGAATGGTCTTTGTGCATGAGTGACAATAGCCTATATACTATGCAACTGAAGACCTCAATGAATTCATTATGTGCTTGAAATTCTATTTTATAACCATCAATTATTGGGTTAATGATTTAAACTATGCCTTGAAGGGAGTTTCTATGACATGGTGGGTAACTCATCAAGACAATCAACTTGAGTGGGATGATGCCTACGAGCTTATGATTCATAGATTCTAAATGCCATAGTTCATCCACACCAATTGGAAATTATTTCAAGAAGGTGAGTACCCTGAAATACATATACATAAATGTGTTGAAGTTTGGAATGAGGAACATGTCGCATCAAAATATTAGGTTCACATATTCCACTATACACTAGTTCCACTACCAGCATTCTGGTACATGCACCAAGAATGCAGAAGGGAGGCTAAGCATTGGTCATAAGTGTAGAATGATTTTATATAGTCCTTTTGTGTTTGAATATGAAAATCTAATGGTCCATAATGTACTAAAAAAATCAAGTAATTTTTATACATTGGCTGTGTAGAATACTTGAGCACCACAACAAAATCTACTGCACAGAAAAATGTAGCCTCTAATCTTAACTCAATAATGCAAAGGTAAAAGGTGATAATAATGAAGAATAACATTTTATTCATCCATGTCATCACATCCAAGACGAAGTAGAAGACATTGAGGATTCTAATTTAGATGATGATTTAGATCTAAATGATTTATTCAAACCAAAGAAATCTATAGAACCACTCAAGGACACCAACACATCACTTACTGAAGAAGATAAGCTATACAACCTTCAAATTCCTAGATAGGAAGGGAAAAGGAAGATACAAGAATTTTTTGATGAAGAAAAACATAATATATATCATCAACCAATCAAGAATCATGTCACTAACATTAGAACCGACGAGGTTCCAAAAATGGCAAGCATAGGTGACTATTGGATGAAAACTAAAATTTTGGAAGCTCTACAACTTCTAAGGGATTACCAAGATGTCTTCCTTACCAAATTATCAAAATTTTGAGAAGTTGACCCATCTTTAAATATAAGCTCAATTTGAATATGAAGCTGAAAGTAAAAGAAAAATTGGATAAAATGCAGGAAGAAGGGATAATCTATCTAGTAGAAAAAGCTAATTAGGTAAGCACTATGGTAGTTCATCAAAATAAAATAGGAAAAATCCAAGTATGTGGGGACTACTACACCCTGAATGATGCCTACGCAAATGATCCATTTTCAATACCACTCACAGATGAAGTTTTGGACTCTATCACAGGATACAAAGTATATTTTTTCATGGATGGTTTCAATAGATATCATTATATCCTAATGGTAGAAGAAGACCGAGCCAAAATAGATTTTGAAATAGAGTGGGGTTGTTTTTCATATAAGGTCATGCCTTTTGGCCTAAAGAATGCATCTATGGTGTTCTCTCACACAGTGGTTATAGTATTCAAGGATTTATTCATGACTTTTTGGAAGTTTATTTGGATGATTGGGTAGTTTTCTCTCTGTTCAAAGAACACTTGTCTAAGCTATGTCTAACGTTGGAATGATTTTGATCTCTATGCATTACTTTAAATATGAAGAAATGTCTATTTTAAAACCATTCAGTGTTTTTCTTAGACATGTTGTATGTAATGAAGCTATTCTAGTAGATCAAGATAAAATCATAGTAATACCAAGTATGCCTCTATCGGTTAATGCTATTGAAGTATACTCTTTTATAGGTCATACAAGCTACTATCGTAAGTTCATAAAAGGGTACAGAACTATTTTTTCTCTACTAGAATCCTTACTACACAAGAATGCAAAGTTTGTATGGAATTTATAATGCCAAGAAAATTCCACTGAACTAAAAAAATGCCTAGTTACTACACCCATACTTGTATTTCCATACTGGAGAAAGTATTTTCATGTACATGTGGATGCTTCAGGTATCGTAGTTTGAGTTATACTTGTGTAGCCTAGAGATGGTGCGCTGGACCATCCTATTCATTTTACTAGCCATAAACTATGAGATGCAGAGAAAAATTATACAACTACAGAATGAGAAGCATTGGATATTATGTTTGCAATTCATAAATTATAGAACTATCTACTTACAACACCATTTGAAGTCTTCACTGACCATCAAGCCCTTTGATATTTGGTCAATAAGCCAATTCTAGGAGGATATATCTCTTGATGGTTAATGTTGTTTTAAGAGTTTCAATTCTGCATAAATGTCAAGCTAAAAAAAAGAGAATGTAAGACAAGACCACCTCAACCACATCCCAAATTGGGAAGAGCTAGAATAATTACAAGAATACTTTCCTAACACCCATCTCTTTCATGTCTCTATGATTCCTAAATTTTTTGAAGCCATTGCCAACTTCTTCAAGAAATTAATATTTCATGTTTACTTTTAGGAATGGCATAAAAAACAATTTATGACTAGAGCACTACCATATATCATTTTTAATGGACTTATATATCACTTGGGAAAGGATGAAGTCTTGTGTAGGGTTGTCCTGGAACATAAATGACCTTAGCTCTTGAAGGAATCTCATCAAAGAGTTGTAGGAGGATATTTTATAGGAGAGGATACAACTAAAAATATTCTACAGAGTGGACTATGGTGGCCAAATTTATTCTAGGATGCACACAAAATTATGAAGCACTGTGATGTCTACTAATGCATGGGTAAACTACTCTAGAAGGATGGGATGTCATTGTAGCCCATGTTAATAGAGTATCCTTTTTAAAAATGGGGTATTTATTCTATCAAACCAATCAATCCACCATATAAGCACAAAAAAGTAAGGTAGAGCATTACTATGACAAACTATTTAATTAATTGGGTTGAAGTTCCTGTCACACCTAGTTATAGTGTGAAGGATGCAATGAAGTTCCTAAATGAAATATCATTACTAGGTTTAGATGCCCTATAAAATTATTCAGTGATAGAGGAACACACTTTATAAATAACACCATCAAGTCTTTGACTCAATATTTTATGATCTCTCATCATAAAATCACTAACTATCATCCAGAAGCTAATGGCCAAGATGAAGCATCCAATAAGGTGCTCAGTAAAATGCTAACCAAAATCTATGATGTCAAGCAAGATGACTAGGAAGATTACATTCCTATGGTATTTTGGGTATATCACAAACATTATAAAAGGGTTACATTATTTATGCCATTTCAATTGGTTTATGTTCTGGAAATAATCATGCTAATGGAATATCTAGTACCTAACTTGTGTATTGCCATGGTTATGTAACTCGAAGATTAAGAATTTCTTACTAATTGGCTCCTTAAACTAAATAAAATGTAAGAGTGTAGACATAGATTAGTTTGGACATAGGAAGTGTATAATTAGATCCAAAAATATTGGCACAATAAGAACATTTTCCATAAAGAATTTCTTAAAGATCAACCAATTTTACTATATAATAGTTAGTTCAGAGCATTCCCAGGCAAGTTACAAATAAGATAGAAAGGGTCCTACATTATACATGACCTAACACAACAAATAACTATTGTTTTAAGTGATATTTATGTTAGGTTGTGGAGCTAAAAGCTTCACTGATGCAGACATGGATGAGGTTGCAGGAGAGTTGCAGAAGTGTCACGGAGACTGGCGTTTGGTCTGGCCAACCGATGTCGGCAGTATTGGACAGGAGGCAACCGACGTCGGTCATGGATCGGCCGGCGTCGGCGACCCCCAGGCGGACAGGGACCGACGTCGGTCGCCTGTGTGGTTCGGACTACGCTTATTACGGGCAGTTAGCTAACGAACCAAGTGTTTGCATGAAGAGATCTATTTTTAGACTGAGAGCTGCGGATCTAATTATTGTAATTAGATGTCTAATCATTGTTTAGATGAGATCTATATAATAGACTCATGGTTGTATTGGAAAAGTTGTTCTAGTTTGAGTTGAGAAAAGTTTGCTCCTTCTGTGTGTGAAGTGAGTAAGGGTGTTCCTCCTAGCTCCCTATCAGTGCCAAGCTTGGTACTGGTTGGAGAATCATAAGGACTTGGTGAGGCAAGGACAAGGGTTCTTCAGGGTGTAGAGTAATCTACATGGTAAGTAAGATCGTTGATCTGTAAGTGTATGTGTGTGCAAGGTCAAGGTTCACAGGGGAGCAGAACCGTGTTTGATTTGCAGGTGTGCAGGATCATATAGATAGCAACACAACAGGGAGCAGTATCAGGCAGGATCTACTTGGAGTACAGGTGTGTACTCAGATAGAGCAAAGAGGAAGGCAAGGGAGTTCCTTCCATAAGTATGGTCTGTTGAAGTGCAGGTTATTGCAGGTTCATGGGAGATCTACTTGAAGTACCTTGAGTACTTGTGGAGCACGTGGAGTGCTTGTGGAGTGCGTGTAGCACTTGTGGTGTGTGTGGAGCACAGGAGGTGAACACCAACTCTGTATTTGAGTTGGGTGTTGGGCCCTGAGAGGGAGAGCTTTGGGGAGAAGATTTACTGTTCACTTGAGGTGTGGGAAACCTCTGTAAGGTGGTGGAGAAGAAGTGGCATCTTCTTTATTGTATTCTTTTCTGTATAAAGTGTTAATACAATTTGTGTATTGTCTCTCATATCATGTGTTATTCTGAATTCTAGTTACTTGGTGAATCTGGTTAATTTCCGCATATTAAGTTGCTTGGTTTGGTAATCATATTGTGCTCTTTTGGTGGAGCAAGATCCTGACAAGTGGTATCAGAGCAAGGTTGTTGGCTCATAGCTTGATACCACTGACAAGTGGTATCAGAGCTTTTGGTTGGGATACTAACAGATTGGTTTAGATCTGGGTAGTGTGTTTTGATTACAGGTCACTCTCAGGGGTTTCTGATTGAGTGGGAGTAGAGCAATGGTAGATGAAAGTAAGCTAAGAATGGAGGAGTTGAAAAGCACAGATGGTCACTCACGGTCCTATGGAAAGAAAGAGCAGGTAAAATATTATTGTTGGTTGGTAGCAGATCAGCATGAAGAGACTGAAGAAGCAGATGTAGCAGGTGTTGTTGCACAGGATGCTCTAGGAGGTTTCTTGGATAAAGTTGAATCTTGGATAAAAGATTCGGTTGCCTCTTTCCATGCAGCCCTAGGTAGAGGAGCTGGTGAGCCTTGCCAAAGAATTGGCAAAGGGGAAGTGAAGCTGAAATTGCAGGTGGCCAACACACAGGTGTTGATGAAGGTCATGCAGGGCCCAGGTTTGGAGATATGGCTAATTTCTTCAAAAAGATTGGGTGATGAGAGATGCACAAGAACTCTCACAGCGGATGCACTTGAATTAGCTGGTGGTAAGAAAACAGGTATCCTTTATCTACTTGTTTATATTACTGATTCTTCTTTTGTTGCGGAGACGTGGCTTTGTAGGCTTGGTCACATGAGCAGGAAGGAGATGCATGTTCTTAAGCGGAAGACAGATATATTTGACAGGAAAGCCTTGGTGTTTATGGAGGAGATGGCGGACAAAACCCAGTGGTTGGTGCTGGATACTTCTGAGCAGAGTAGTTTGGACATGGGTTTTGATTCAAAGAAGCTCACAGGTAAAAAGTCATCACTCACAGGCGAACACAGATACCGGCGTCGGTCAGGAGGAACCGGCGTCGAATAGACAGGTGCCGATGTTGGTCATGTGCAGATCGAAGCTGGCGATGTTGGGCAGGGTAAGACCGATGTCGATCACGGGACCGACGTCGGCAATATGTAAGACCGATGTCGGTCATAGGACCGACGTCGGCAGTAGGGACACCGCAGAGTCGGTAGTCAGGGACAGACGCATGGGAACCGACGTCGATCGGATGCAGACTGTGGGGTGACCGAGGTCGGTCACTGTAACGGATTTTGGGTGGACAGCACGCTGTCAAGGAGTCTCAAACACCCATATGGAGGACTTAAGATGTAATTAGGCCCTCAAATTCGTTGTTCCTCTTCTTTATACATGTTGCTGATTGTAGAGCAGGAAGGATCCAGGAAATAGGTGTGAGCTTGGCATGGATGAGGATGTGATTCCTTGGAGGAGAACCAAACAGGTGTTTTTGGTAGGTTTGCCAGCTGGATGAAAACACAGAGATGAATGGATACCTTAGTTAAAGAATAGAGAGAATGGATACGTGAGACAGAAGACCAGGTATACGGTCTTGAGGAGCTGCAGGACAGTGGTACAGGTTTTGACAGGTGGAGGATGAAGCATGGCTTCAGTCAATGTCAGGGTAACTACTGTGGTTTGCCTTACCAGGGGGATGATGAGTCATGACATCATTCTGCTGCTGTATGTGGATAGTATGCTAGCTAGCAGGGGTGTACATACAGGTTTTCTCTGAGCTAAGGGTAAGATTAGTTCAGTGGCATGTCATGAGGAGTTTGGAGCAGCGGAATTCTTTGACATGGGAGACATGGAGATCACAAGTTGATTTTGTCTCGAGTGGGCGCTGATGTGAATCAGGTGTTGGCGAGGTTCAGGATGCAGAGCCGGAGCACACTAAGGGCTGGATAGGTACAGTGTCCGAAATCACATGAGGTCTGGTATAGACCTGAGTATTCCCATGCAGTGGGAGCTGTCAGAGAGTTAGGAGCCAATTCGGGGAAGTGGGTTCTCAGGTACTTGAGAGGGACCGGCAGCAGGGATTCATGCTATGCAGGGTCAGGACTTCACTACATGTGTTTGTAGGTTCGGATGTGGCAGGGTACTCGGATGATAGGAGGTACATCACAGGTTGTGTGGTGGGTTGTCTTCAGGGTTGAGCTTGAAGAGGGATACAAACCAGGAAACAAATTAGACGGGGTACAGGTACAGGTACAGTGCAGCTGTTTATCTCCAAGTGGGAGATTGTTAGGTTGTGGAGCTAAAAGCTTCACTGATGCAGACATGGAGGAGGTTGCAGGAGAGTTGCAGAAGTGTCACGGAGACTGGCGTTTGGTCTGGCCAATCGACGTCAGCAGTATTGGACAGGAGGCAACCGACGTCGATCATGGATCGACCGGCGTCGGTGACCCCCAGGCGGACAGGGACCGACGTCGATCACCTGTGTGGTTCGGACTGCACTTATTACGGGCAGTTAGCTAACGAACCAAGTGTTTGCATGAAGAGATATATTTTTAGACTGAGAGCTACGGATCTAATTATTGTAATTAGATGTCTAATCATTGTTTGGATGAGATCTATATAATAGACTCATGGTTGTATTGGAAAAGTTGTTCTAGTTTGAGTTGAGCAAAGTTTGCTCCTTCTGTGTGTGAAGTGAGTAAGGGTGTTCCTCCTAGTTCCCTATCAGTGCCAAGCTTGGTACTGGTTGGAGAATCATAAGGACTTGGTGAGGCAAGGACAAGGGTTCTTCAGGGTGTAGAGTAATCTACATGGTAAGTAAGATCGTTGATCTGCAGGTGTATGTGTGTGCAAGGTCAAGGTTCACAGGGGAGCAGAACCGTGTTTGATTTGCAGGTGTGCAGGATCATATAGATAGCAACACAACAGGGAGCAGTATCAGGCAGGATCTACTTGGAGTACAGGTGTGTACTCAGATAGAGCAAAGAGGAAGGCAAGGGAGTTCCTTCCATAAGTATGGTCTATTGAAGTGCAGGTTATTGCAGGTTCATGGGAGATCTACTTGAAGTACCTTAAGTACTTGTGGAGCACGTGGAGTGTTTGTGGAGTGCGTGTAGCACTTGTGGTGTGCGTGGAGCACAGGAGGTGAACACCAACTCTGTATTTGAGTTGGGTGTTGGGACCTGAGAGGGAGAGCTTTGGGGAAAAGATTTACTGTTCACTTGAGGTGTGGGAAACCTCTGTAAGGTGGTGGAGAAGAAGTGGCATCTTCTTTATTGTATTCTTTTTTGTATAAAGTGTTAATACAATTTGTGTATTGTCTCTCATATCATGTGTTATTCTGAATTCTAGTTACTTGGTGAATCTGGTTAATTTATGCATATTAAGTTGCTTGGTTTGGTAATCATATTGTGCTCTTTTGGTGGAGCAAGATCCTGACAATTTAGGGAACTGTGCTACCAATGTAGGTAAATGGCTGTAGGCTTAAGCCCTACTACCAATAGTCTATGGATCTCATTTTTCAAGTTGAGTGGGTGCTAAATAGCACCATATAGATTAAAATTTCTCTATTTTGCAAAGTTTTTTTGTGTGTGTTTGTTTTCTATTTTGTTTATTTTTAGATGATCTTAGCAATAACATTTCTGAAGTATAAAGACCAAGCATCATGTGTGCTAGACATGCACATGAGGATCCACATGTACCATCAAAAAATTCAAAAAGAAGTGACTAAAAAAGCATTAAGTTCAATAAAGATGATGAAACATCCCATCAAGAAGATATCCATTAGATAAAAGTCATCCACCCGAAGTAAATGCAAGAGCCAAGGGTTGATTGGAATGATCTTCAACAAATCAATGACTCATCAACATCAGTTTTTTATACCTGTCATATGAACATCAAAGAGCATAACGACATAACTCCACACATGCACCAATGACTAACTACTTTAATGGCTATATTGGATACATATTTAACACATTTATCATTACATTCAAGATGAGTAGATATCTAAGCATATCTTGGATTTAGAAGCTAAGAGGCACCAAATTTATAAAAGTCAAGTTTGAACACCAAGTCAGCATTTCATATTTTGGGCACATCCTTTATGAGATATAACTATTAAGAGATGAGCTATTACTTTTCATAGGGAAAAAAGTGAATTTCAATTTCATTTAACTACATAGACATGCATACCATGCATCTAATATAACCCCTTGTTGATGCACAAAAATAAGCCATAGGTGTCGACATGGTGCTTTGACAAACCAAGTATAGTGATCAAGAGCCATTTCAGTACCTCTACGAAGATAAGTAAAAGATCTTACACCTTGATCCTACTGATGCTATTTAACCACTCACCCTCATATCTCTCCACTGATTTCATAACATAAACATTGAGTGCCTATTATGTATGCTGACATTTGGTGACCTGGGAGAGATAGTTCAAGTATTGATTGGGTAATACAATGAGGGCACAATCTATTTGAGCCCTTATGAGACTATGGTAATTAAAACATAAGCCATGGCATAAGCTTTGGGCATGCCTATACATAGAAATTCTTTGCTACCCTACAAGACCAAAATACTACCCATCTTGCCAGAAGTTCAGGATTTGTATGTGTGAGACAACTGAGGGGTCCCCATTGACGAAATTCTAGATGAACCTATGTGCATTCTCATCCAATGAATCAATAGAATATTTTGGTAGACAACCAAGTCTAATAAAAAAATACCCAAGGGCATTGTTGACATTACTCAAGGATGATCCACTAGAATGAAGTGTTCAATATCATGTGTACTTAGTTTAGGAGTTTCTCATAAATATTGAAAAGTGTCACACCACTCCTAGGTAGATGTTTTAATATCAATTTTTGATCTTCCTACTTTACTTCACATAGTGGAAATCACCAGAGGGAGAAGTACACCCAAATATGGATTATTGACTAATGTAAAAATTCCATAGCATAATCTAGATGCAGGATCATGGAACCCTTGCACATGAGGGCAAGCTCAAATTTTGGTGGGAGGAGTGCCTAGACCTCATAGCCACACATCCTTGAGTGTCACTTGATGTCCTACACTACCTAGGTCAGCATGTCATAGTCACTCTATTTCCCAAAGGAGTCTTTATCATAATCCATGAGTTTCCATGCTCACTATTCAAGGTACTCCCCTTCTTCATCACCATGAATATCGCACAGGTTGAATTGGTTAGACAAAATGAGTACACAAAAAAGCATGCCACCACCTTGAAATCTATTCCACCTGGTGTAGATATTCCTACTATAAAATAACAAAAGCTATCATCTAGCTCATAATAATAGAAAGGGAAGTGAAAAATAGATCTGTATTTGGTGTCTCCTCCCCTAAAGTGAATAACACATAACACTTTGACTTGGAAGGATGACCAAAAGGTATTGTAGATAGCCAAATCCTATAATCTCTTAGAAATGGGAATAGATGAACAAGAAATATACCAGGTCATGTTAGTAGGCATGGATGGAGACTATTATGAGGAGGAAATAAAATTATTCTTTTAGAAGGTGGTGCATATAGTACAAGTGTGAAATAAGTTTCCCTCTAAGCTAGTGGTGGAATTCCTAGTTTCTCCACTATCTATCATTATTGAGATAGTCTAAGAAGAAGCAAAGAAGCTCCATCAAAGAATGGAATTCTTTCATCCTTCAACTGCTCCAACATTCACATTTGATGTCATCTTTACATCCCTACTAGAGAGTGCACTAGAACAACTTGTGAATAGGCCCAAAACATAGTGGGAGACAAGAGTCTCCCTTACCTTGGAAGAGTACACATTTGGTCAAATAGCTACTACACAAGAAGCATAACCTACTTCTAAATCTTCTACACCACCACCATGATGTAAACTAGTCACAATCGATAGAAGGAAGCAACATGTACCAAGTTTTGAGGTGTGACCAAATGATTCCCCACCATCACCATAGGTACAAGAGGTTGAATAAATTGCACCTAAGCAGTCAAATATATAGGAGTAACATGCCACTAGGGAAGAAGATGCTTGTGCAATTGAACATCAACTCAGTAAGGAGGAAAAGGAAAGAAAGAAAGAAAGAAGAGGCTCAACAACAACATGAAACATAGTAAGCCAAAGAATATGAGAGAAAATAAAAGGCCAAGGATGTAGAGGCATACATAAAAAATGATAAAGAAATGGCCAGATAGGCACAAGAAGTAGCTGATGCAACAAAACACACATAGGAGGAAAGAGAGAAAAAGGAAAAAAAGAAGAAAAGAGGAAATAAGATGCATCACTCTAGGAACAACAACAATCAAATGAAGCTACTAGGAAAAATAAGGAAGAAGATGATGAATCCCTATGGTAACAATAAGATTAAGCATAAGCATAATCCTAGGTGTAGGCCTAAGCTATGCAAAAACAAGAAAAGAAGAAGAGAGAAGAAGAGCAAAGGAAGAAGGAATAAAAAGAGAAAAATAACAAAGAAGAAGAAGATAAGAGAAAGAAAGAGGAATATGATGATAAAAAGGAGGAAGAAGACAAAAAGAAGGAACATGCAGAGGAGGAGGAGGCCAAAAGGAAGATAGTTGAAGACATTGTGTAACAAAGTAAGCTAGTAATATATGGCATCGTGTAAAAACAAGTTTTACCTAGAACATAGGCAATATTTGAGATGTCATAGTTTCCATTAAGAAGTGTTTGGCTTTGGGACATTCCCTTAGTCATTGCTCAATGTACTACCTTCTCACTCTGACTAGCCACCATGCCATGCCCTGACCTTGTAGCTTCAACAAGCACATTGGTCACATTCTCAATTAGGTAGGAGACTTCACTTGATGTCTCTTGTTTGTATTTGAAGAAATAGTTGGAGGGTGCCATAACTTTTTAAAATTTTATTACACAAAAGGCTACCTCCCTAGAGCAAGAATGAGATCAGGTAAAGGAAGAGAATGTGGAGATCAGGGTTTATTTTCATGAAGTAGTGAAGATGATTATAGATACTTGCCTAGACTTGGCCTCTCAAGTAATCGAGGACCAAGTGATATTAAATTCTAGGAGGCTTAAGACCTTGATTGTGGATCTCATAAAATATTGGTGCACAACTCAACAAATTCAAATAGTTGGTAATGTGGGATATAATTTGAAGATCAACACCATAGTTTTGGTTACTATGCTAGAGGAGTATCAGAGCATGATCGACATTGCATATCTCCAAGATTATTAGGTCACACATAGTCTTCTAGATTGGAAGAAATAGCTTGAAAACTCCCTTACCAGCTCCAATGCAGACTTCATCATAGTTACCATGGTAAACATAACCATGCATAGACATACTACCTTGACTAATGAAATTGACATTGCTCTCTAGAAAACTTTGAATGCTAAGGATAATGTTCACGATTGACTCCTCAATTGACAACAAGACCTATGTCACAATGCATTTGTAGGTCTCTAGGTAAAATGACATGCAAAAAAGTTGGAGCAACTGAGCCTATAAATTCAAATTGAGGTCAACAATACAAAGGTAGAAATGAGTACCACTAAGGACTCAGACCTGAAAGAACTCATTGGATGTTATGCACCAATGCATATACTCGTTATCATGGTATAAGAAGTGATGCTTGACTAGCATACATTCAAGACTGATCTAGCTCCATTCTTTAGTGAGATGGCCTAGATCCTTAACATTCTTATTTATATCCACCATCAAAACTATATCTAGAAATAACATAGTTCATGAATATTAAGTCCAAGGCTAAGGATCCTACTAGTTAGTCTTCTTCCTTAGTAATGCCACCTACTTCCAATTGAGTACTGCACAATGTGTAATTTTTGAAAAGTTTTGAACAAGTTTTTTTATTGAGAATGATTATTAAAACAAGAGAGGTTAGTATGGTTGAAAACCCATAAAGGGTGGCCACCTAGTTATATTAGACTATTAAAAAATCAAAAGGGTGGTAGCTTGGTACACTACTTAGTTAAAAACTTGAAAGGGTAGCTAAGTAGTGCACAAGAGGTGAAAACCAAAAATGGTGCCTTGAGAAATTATTATGACTCTTACTAGTTTACCCAATTTTTTAGCTTCCACCCTTAGCACATAGACAGATGAACCTACAATGTTGTCTCGAGATGAGACAACATTTTAAGTTCAAGAAAGTGTCAGGATAAGAAAATGGATAAGTAAAGTTGCACAGAATATTCTTCAAATATTTGTGTGTTATGTATGAAAATTTTGGCTATATGTATTTTGTCTTATCCTCCACAAGTTGTAAAAGAATATAAGATGAGCAATCTCCTCTCTTTGTGCCAATATACAAGAAGAATATGAATAGTCAAGAAACTGTAGTGACTATAAATATGTATTTTTGTATGAAGAGATGTTGAACCTTTGTTGAGATAAATATAGACTTCTTGTTTATGGTTACCTATCCTATTTATTGTGTTATTCATTGTATGCATTAACATGTTTAATGTTTGGTTTTATCATATCTAAATCAATATGAATGCTCTACAAACCTTAAAAAAAATCTTGTTAATCTTAGTTTTTATCTATCGCATGATAACTCATATCTGTCATGCTTCTATTAAATATTAATTCTATTTAGTATCCTATATAGTATAATAAAACTTAGATACCCTCATCCTTAGCATGTTCTATTACATTAGGAACCTTTGCTAACAATTTGTCTAAGGTTTTATTGCTTGCTAATTGATTATTTTATGATTAATGGAATTCATTTTGAATCTAAAAACTAACTACTATGTTTGATAAAAGTGTATAAAATTATTTCTAATATCTTCCTAAAATTTGATTAAAATATTTTATGTTAATGAAATTTAATCTACTAAGAACAACGCAAGTAAATATGAATCTATCTACTATTTTTTTAAACAAAGATGAGAAAAGGAAGAGAGTTATTTCTCCTATCAAATTAATTTTTTTTATTTAATTTAAATAATGATATAATCTAATAAAAATGGAAATTAATCTAATATAATGTAATAAAACAAATAAATCTAAGCTAGAACCCCCAACCTGATTCTGATGTAGACCAGCTAAAGGTGAGAATTTTGTAACACTATGGTCCTCAGTATGTTGGATCCTTTTGATAAAATGAGGGTGTCAAGAACTATCCAATAAAGATGATGAATGTGTGGATGTCACAAATGGGATAATGAGAGAAGAGACACAACTCCAAATAAAGAACAATTAACTTTAGCTCATTAAAGACACCATTTTCAAAGACCAGGTTATAAGAACAATGGCTCTCCCTATCTAAAATTGTGTAGTTGAACATGGTAAAAAACCAAAGAAAAGATCCAAAGTAATTTAAATAGGATGTAGCTATAAAAACTTCAATACACTTAAGCTTAGAATGCAAATTTTGGGATCCAAAATTAGATTACTTAAAGAATAACAATGGAGCTTTCATGAAGGTGTTTAACTGAGTTTAACTAAGAGTTGAACTTATGAAGGACTCAAAATGATTAAAAATAGAAAAGGGAATGAGGATGAAAAAAGTAAGAAGCACAACAAAAATCATTCAAAACACGTCAAATAATCATTCAAGGGAGATAAATTTGGAAGAAAAAATAATAGTGATGGAACCACCCCCTTTTATAGGGGTGATTACATAACCACCACCTATGAGGATAAAATTGCCATTGTAAATGATAAAACTACTCTTATTATAATGTGAAACTACCATATTAGGACATAACCACCGTGATGGTTTATAAAACTCACATGATGACTCCATCATGAAGGCAATAGTTCCATAACCTAATAGGGTAGATCTATCACCTAAAGCAGTGATTTTGTCACCAATGAGAAGGGGTTGAAAAAATGATGAAATTAGCTAAAAAAGCCAACAAAAGAGGGTTTTATGAGGCCTGAGAGAGAAAGGGAAGTAAAATAGGAGGAGTTGTTAGAGATTTTCCATTTTATCAACATTAAGAGGTCATTACATCATCATAGAACCTATCATGTTAGGAATGATACATCATGCAAAAATTGGGCTCATACAGTTCCTAACTTGCAGCAAAGGGGTGAAAGGGAGATAGAATATGTATGAAATGGTAAAAATAGAAAAACATAGATCAAAATTTCATAAGGACTAATAATTTGACCTAATCCCTATGAGCAAAGGTAAATTGTACTTCTTGTCAAACTTATAAGACACTATTTTTATTAGCTTTATCTAGAAGTGGCTAGTCATGATATAATTGGTTAATGTGATAGGGTTCTCCTTTTGGCATAAACATATAGACAATCTATTTTTTCTATTTTTTGACACTTTGTGACTCGAATAAGATTTTTATTTGTTTTTTGTGACCATCTACACCTAGTCTCATGAAATTAGAAATATGCAGGAGCTCAACACCAAAGGCTAAATGTAGGCAAGTAATGGCATCTCCCCCTACTTCTAACCCCACACAACTAATATGATGTGAGGGCTTATCACTAAGAATTATTGAAGGGTGAGAGATGTGAAATTGACTTAATTTTCATGATATTTTTAATTTTGAACCAATGAATTTTTATTTCACACACACACACACATAAAGATTTTTACCTCAAGAACTTTTCCCTAGGCAACCATTGAGATGTATGGGATCATAACAGAGGACCAAGATATGAAATTAGGGCTACTATTTTTTAGAATGCTAGTGTTTTTACTTAGAGGGGATTGAAAAATGAGACTCTATAATAAATAAGTGAAGGATTTATCTCAAGAATAATCATTAGTGACATAGTATGAAAGTGCAGAAGTAAAGAATTTTAAAGATAAGTTACCTTTCAAGGTGAAAACTATAAATGAGACAATAATTTAAGAGTTGAAAACTAAACATATCAGAGAAAAACCCATGTGATATTATTAAAAATATTGTAACCAAAATCTTCACAAGTATAAGATTGAATCTAGAGCACAAGAGAAGAAGAGAGAGAGAGAGCTATATATTCTAGTGATAAAAAGAGGATAGGAAGGGCTCTTTTATAGAGATAAAGGAGGAGAATGGGAGTTACAAGGAATCCCATTATTACCTCAAAAGCCTCCTAAGTGTGTGCCACTTATGTCCTAGTCTTTTATAAAATGAACAGAGGTGTGTTCAATGTGGGGGAAGGAATTACTCATGTAAGTTACTCCAAAATATTAAAAGAGAATAAAAAGGTGAGTGACACCTCATAGAATCCAGATTTATGTAAATTAACAATTCACATAAATAAAAATTATTCACATACAAAAAAAGAACTTAGGGTAAAATAAATTATCCTAAATAAAAGGTAATTCTAACACTCCCACTTAAGCTTTCTTTAGGGGTTTACAAACAAACAAGATGGAAAAAATATCACTAACTCTCCCCTTTGATGAGAACTTCCTTCAGTCCTAATTTGTTACAAAAGAATACAAACCTTTCTTTACATAATGGATTAGTGAAGATATCATCCATTTGTTCTTCAGTAGGACAATAAGAGAAGAATTTAATTATCTTCCAAAAACTCATGCTAAAAATTATGTTTAATCTCAATGTTCGTAGACCTTGTATGGAAAAATGGATTTTTTCTAAGATAATGACACTTTGATTATCACCAAAAATTAGAGTAGCTGAATGTTGTTGTTACATACCAATTTTTCACTAAGTAAACTTACTTGATTATCCATGAATATTTATATTTGGTGATTTGATTTGATGATTATTTGACTAAGATATAAGTCATAAGTTGTTATGGGACATATGTATATTGATTTGATTTCATGATTGCATTGTTATGAGTTAGTTGTATTATATATATTATCTATAATGTGATCATGTTGATTTTTTATTTTAGAAATATTTTATGATGTATATGTCACAATGTTATGGACTAAATAACTTCTTGTAGTGAGTTGGACAGAGGAGAGATTCATCCCTCAGAACATGTCAAAGGGAGAGGATCATTGAAGGGGGTGGCATAGATGGAGGTGTTGAGGGATGATAGAGGAATTACCAGAACCCTACACACACCACATTAATGGCACTCATTATATGCATAATTGAATGTTTAGCATTAGTACATTTTTTATGTTGTTTACATTTAGATAATTATTTATGCATGGTTAGTTATGTGTTATCTTAGTTTATTGCTTATGTAGAATTAGCCACATGTGATTGCATTATGGATATTAAATGTGGAACTAGTGTATAAATGCTATTATGTGGTTATATCATTGTAGTTTGATAGTTTGATTTATCATTTTGAATGTAAAAACATCATCGACCTTATATTAGTCATATTGTTATTAATTCCTAATGTCGGTCACCTATACCAAGTTAGTTGAAAAAATATATTATTATCCTGAGACTAACCTATGAACAAAGTCCAGACATTGTCAATAGCGGAGATTAGAATTTAATGATTATTGATTTAATTACTATTATAAAGTTTTAAAAAAATAAAGGGAAAAGCCTCATATAGGAAATAAAATGAATAAAACAAATAAAATGAAAAGGGGAAAGATTTAAAAGAATGAGAAATTTTTAAAAGAATATATAATTAAAATAAAATAGAATCTTTAGAAAAAAAAAAGAGAAAGTCATATAATGAAGAGAAAGGATCAAAGCTTTAAATCATCCAAGAAAGAAAAAATAAGAAAAAGGGGAGTGCACGACATAAAGGAAGGAGAGGAGAGAAGAAGAGGGGTATGAAATTGAAGAAGAGAAGGGTACGTAGTGGAGAAGTGAAACAAGCAGTTAAAGAAAAGGAGATACTAGACATTTTTGAAAGGTAAGGTAAGCAATTAAAATTAATGTTTGGAAATTATCAAGAGTTTGTATGGACCGTATATGTATTTAGCAATGAGTTAGTTGTATAACGCTCTGTTTGGTAGTAATCATATGCAACAAAAACTAACATTGAAATATATATATATGTGTGTGTCATTAGAACTGTCAGATCTATTCAAATTAGAAATGGTTCTCATATAAGTATTATCAAATCGCCCAATCTATGCTTTTATGGATAGTTTACTTCTATTATCTTATGTGCCAAACTTGCAAGGATTCATAACGATCTGGAGAATGACATCTAAATTACACTGAATAATGGTTTATTTATTAATATAATTAAAACTATTTAGAGATGTTATATGACTAATAGTTCCTAATCTAAATCACTGATAGTATGATCTATACAATAAAAATATATACACATATAGCGAACTGATGTATTATTAATCAATATAACACAAATCAGTAGCGAACCACATAGTTTCAAAATGACTTATAGGTATTAAGCTTATAGTTAATATCAAATGATATTTATAACAACAGATTGTAGATATTTTAACTAAGCGATGATGTATATGGCAACGTATGGATTTTGTCAAAAATAGCAATCTGTAACAAATAGTGAACTCGGTAAGAAAAATATAGCAAACACACATATAAGATAAATAATGATGAAAATAAAGAATATTTAGAACATCAATATATATATGTTTTATACTTTTAAAACCAACAATTTATTTATGAATAATAATAATAATAATAATAATAATAATAATAATAATAATAATAATAATAATAATAATAATAATAATAATAATAATAATAATAATAATAATAATAATAATAATAATAACCACTTTTCACAATTCACCATACTACATATACATTGCTTGCTTGGAAAGGTTTGATATATATATATATATATATATATATATATATCCTTGGAAAGGTTTTATTTATATATATATATCCAAGCGAGCAATGTATATGTAGTATGGTGAATTGTGTATATCTTGTGAATTGTGTATATCTTGTTTAATGAATGAAGTAAATTGTATATACGCAGTGATCTCAATTGATGATCAATGGAAGCTAAAAATTTATAGAAATATATTATTGATCTATTATATATCATACTTGATTAATGAATTTTAAAACTATAGCGAAAACTAGTTATACCCACTATTTTTCACTTCTATATCCACTTAATTATGTTAACTAGTAAGATAATTATAACATCATATAAGTATATAGTAAGGATATACTGTTACATCCCGATAATATTTTTAATCGACTAAGTTAAGTTTGACTATCATGGGTAATATAGATATCCTTAAAATTTACTAACATTTAAATATTAATCTTATACCATATTTGTTAAGATATCTAATCAAAATCGACAACATAGTAGCTATGAGATTTGGTGATGTTACTGACATTATATCCTCTTATAGTTGAAGTTTGACTTAGAAATATTATGGCATGTATAATTAATTAAGATATTTATACTAAGAAATCTCATGATAACTATAACAATGTTAATATGAGTATGATAGGATTCTATAATGGGGATGGATACTAAGTTAATCATATTTAATTATAGTATGTACACTCTATTTATAGTATCTAACTATAAATGTCCTTGGTATATCATTATATTATGTTGGTAACTAAGTTTAGAGTCTGGTATTGGATGTTATTCTATTAATATATATAGAATCTGACACATACATTCTATTATGATTTTATGGTGTTAACAATTGCTTATTCTAAGTTTCATAGCCTTTTATATAATATAAATTCTCCAATACACTAATGAGAATTAGTCTAAATATTCATGTAGGTAAAAAAAATTATCTTTGTTCACATATTATAATATTTATATAACTTATATAGAGGAAATATACTATATGCAAATTTAAATATTCATATAAATATATGACATAAATTGGTGTATTGGGCTGGACAACTATAAATACATGAATACAGTCTCTTAGAATGGTAACTAGTTATTTAAATAGAAGATTATGCTTTTATTAGAATTACAATTATTTTATTATGATTATCTATTGAAATTAAGTAGAGTTTAAATGAGAATGATGGACTATGATTGCTTGTCATAGAATGTACTATATTGTATCCACTTATGAAAATTATAAATGTGTAGTCTAATGTGTAATATGCCTGGATGGTATGAACCGTACTTGTATTGATTATTTTTATTTATGTGAAAAATAATATAGTGGTGATTCATTCAAACATTGGATGAACTAAATGTATGTATTTTGATTATTCCTATGTTTAGCATGTTTTATGCCTGCTATTAGGAAGTAATATGTATGACTCTATTGGTTATATTTTACTAACTAAATATTGCATTGTTGATATTGAGTAAATAGTGAGATAGACTTCACTAGCTTATTAGTATCACCAATGCTAGATAAAGGTAATCCAATCAAGTGGTGTGTACCAATTTTATTGATCCTAGAGATCGATAACTATTGAAAACATTGGCTAAAGTAATGTTGGTTAGACATTGTCATTTCATATGTATGATTTACATGGTTATGTAATATCATGTTAGAATAAATTTCTTTTTGGTACATTGAATATTTTTAAAAGTTATACAACCCACAATTACTAGCTTATCTCTCTAGATTCCCATACCATCACTTTCTACTCATCCATAAAGGGAGGGTGATTCCTTGATGGAGGATTGTACAAGGGATCTATGCTCCATGTTTGGTGTGAAAAAGTAATTGGATGATGCTCTCCCTCCCCATAATTGTACTTCATTGGAGATGTCACTTGAGATTTCCATAGATACTAGAGTTTGGAGAAATCCTACTCTATGGAGCCATGTATCTTGTATCTTATACATTGTATTATATTTATTATTATTGAAACATTATCCCTGATGAAATGTAATTATTTAATTATTATACATTGACATTAGTGGTTGTGCATTTTCACTGATTGTGGATGGATATATGTAATTACTTTATATATTTAGTTATGACATATTTTATATGATGATAGTGATCAGTGACAGATAGATGTCACGTGCTTATTTTACAGTTGACATACGTAGAATGTTTTATTTGGATCACTAATTAGATTCTCATGGTGAAGTCTAATGAAAGAATACATTGTTTAAATTTAACAAAATTCACTTATTTCTAAGTGGATCCCAATGGGGATGTTACATGTTATTTTATATGATGATAATGATCAGTGATAGATAGATGTCACATGATTATTTTATAGTTGACATACTTAGAATGTTTTATTTGGATCACTAATTAGATTCTTATGGTGAAATCTAATGAAATAATACATTGTTTAAATTAAAAAATATATATTTATAAATGGATCCCAGTGGGGATGTTACATACGGTATCAGATCTAAGACTTGAACTCTATGATTGAATAAGTCCACTAATGTTTATGTATCTTTATGTTTACCAAAAAATAGATGGTGAAATTTAGAGTATACAGAGAGGGTATGGAAAATATCAATGATAGTAACCCTCTATTTGATCCTTACTAATTTTTCATTGAACAAGTTACAAAGTTGGATTAGATTCTTATAGTCATGAATGAGACCAAGGATCAAATTTTAGCTCTGGAATAGAAAGTTCATGGACATTAAGAGGAAGAACATCAGGATGAACCTAAAGAGCATCCTGCTGAATAAGAAAACCCTCAAGGTACAAGAGCATAAGTATCTATGAAACTGGCTAGAGATATGAAAAAAATTTATCCACCTAAGTTTGATGGAATTATTTTGGGTGATAGAGGTGAAACATGGTTGACTAAGATGGATAAGTATTTTGAGATACAAAACTACTCTGAGGTCACTAAATTAGTTTGTGGAGATTACCAGTTGGTTGGTGAAGAAGCTACGTGGTGGGATATTAAGAAGTTGGAAATGAATCTTAACTCAATCACCACTACTTGGGAGCAGTTTGTGACTTTTTTCAAATCACACTAGCTTCCATAGATACATTTTGAATAGAATCTTATAGATTTCCAAAATCTAAAGCATGGATATTTATTAGTGAATGAGTACTAAGAATATTTCACCAAATATTTTTAGTATGTACCTCAATACTAGGTATATGGGAGGTTCAAAATCAGAAAGTTAATCTTAGTATTGAAACCCCAAATCAGTGGAGAGGTGGATGTTCATGGACCTTATACCATGGATCAAGTCTTAGAGAGGGCAGTAAAAAAGGAACAAAAGTTAAAATCTCTTATATAGGCTAGGGACAAGTTTAATAAAAAGTTTTTAAATTGTAAACCTACTTTTGAAAATAATAATTGGAAGCAGAGGAGTGAAAAATCCAAGAGGTAGTTTAAAAATTAGAATGCCAAATTCAATAATAGTTCATGTAACAATAAATTAGACAATCATTTTAAAGATAGTTTCAAGGGAAACCAATAGGTTAATAGGAAATGACAACTTAGAAGTTGCATCATTTATGGAGGTGATCATTATGCTCATGAATGTACCCAAGATTAGTCAAAGAATAAAGGTCCTACTCCTAGAAAGGGAAATTTTTAGTAGTGTATTCATGTGGCAATTGATAATCAGTAAGATGAATTCCAAGCTTCACCCATAGAACTATCAAGTATTTTATCTAAACATCCATTTTGTATTTTGATAGATACAAGGGATACAAAATGTTTTATAGATCCTAAAATGCTTAGTAAATTATCTAGAAGATCTAGAGTAATGGAAAATACATGGTCAGTACAATATGGGAATGATTCATAAGTCATGGTTAACAAGTGTTTAGTTGAAGCTAAGATTAGGTTACCTAAATTTACACTAGAAGTGGATTTATATGTAGCACCACTAGGGTCATATGATGTGATCTTAGGAGTCAATTGGCTTGTGAAGCATAAGGCCAAGGTTGACTACTACTTGAATAAGGTTGAGTGTTTGGATGATTTTTGAAATTAGATACAATTTCAAGGTGAGAAAAGAGAGTTGAGACTTATATAGATTTCTATAATTCAACTCAAGAAGGCCCAAGGAAAAGGGTGCCAAAAATTTAATATCAATATAAATAAGATGAAATAATGTAATGAACCATCCCGAGAATATTATCTATTCTTTAAAAAATTTCATGATGTGTTTCTAGAGGAATTACCAATATTGCCTTCCAAACATGAGTTTGATTTCTGTATCGATATCTGAAATGGATTAGAACCATGTTCTAAGGCACCATATAGGATGACAACCACCGAGTTGGTTGAATTGAAAACTCAATTCCAAGAATTATTGTCAAAGGGGTTGATTAGGGAAAGTGTGTCACCATTGGGTGAGCTAGTTGTATTTGTCAAGAAGAATGGTACTCTTTCACTTTGCATTGATTATAGAATGTTGAATACGGTAACTATCAAAAATAGATATTTGTTACCTTGTATAGATGATATTTTTGATCAAATGTAGGGAGAAATGGTCTTATATAAGATTGATCTTAGAGAATGATATCATTAGTTGATGATAAGGGATGAGGATATTCTAAAAATAATGTTTAGACCTTATTATGGGCACTATGAGTTCACATTATTAACCTTTGGGTTGACAACTGCTCTGGCAGCATTCATGAATCTCATGAACAGTGTGTTCAAAGATTATATAGATAAGTTTGTTTTGGTATTCTTAATGACATTCTTAGATACTCTAGAAATGAAGAGGATCATCTTTAACATCTAAAACTAGTTCTACAATAGTTGTGCAAGCACAAGTTGTATGTCAAGTTTTCCAAGTGTGTATTTTTCTAGGAGAGAGTACAATATTTGGGACATATTATCTTTATATAGGGTATTTCCATAGATCCAACACAAATAAGAACTATTATGGAGTGGTCAACACCAAAGAATGTGCATGAAGTAATGATTTTTATGGGATTAACAAGCTAATATAAGAATTTCATTCCAAATTTTTCTAAGATATCTAATCCGATTACCTCTCTATAGTATAACAACCAAAGTTTTATATGGTTAGATAAGTGTGAATTAGATTTTTAGGAAATGAAAAGAAGGCTTAATTTAGCACTAGTACTAAGAGTTTCTAACCTCAATGATCAATTTTTAGTGATCATAGATGCATTTGGGGATGGAATTGGAAGATTCCTTATGTAGGATGGTGCAATGGTAGCTTATGAATCAAGGAAGCTAAAGCCTCATGAAGTGAACTATGCCCTGATGATTTGGAAATCATAGTAATTGTGCATGTTTTATAATTTTGGTAGCATTACTTGTTGGGAAAAAAATTTGAGTTCAAGATAGATAATTTTGGACTAAAGTACATCTTCACCCAACTAAATCTAAATTCTCATTGGAGATGCTCGCTAGAGCTCTTGTCTTATTGTGATTTTAATATCAAATAATTAAAGGCAAGGAAAATAGAGTAGTTAATACATTTATTCATAGAAGGTACATAGTGGTCATGGCTACTATTAGAAGTAATTTTAGGGATTGAGTAATTAAATTCTCATAAAGAGATGAATTCTATGATCAGGTCAGGAAAGCATTATCTAAGAATGCTAAAAATCTTAGGTATAAAGGATTTAGATTAGAAAATGATGGTCTTTTACAATATAATGTAAGGATGTGCATGCCATATAAGGAGAATCTAAGGAGCATAGTGTTAAATAAATTATATAATGCCCCATATTTAGTACATCTAAGACTAATAAAGCTCAAGATAGAGCATGGATCACTTTATTTCTAGAAGGGAATCAAGAAAGATGTAGTGGACTTTGTGTCATGTTGTCTAGAATGTCAGTGAGTGAAATATGAATAGGTGCATTTGATTGGATTGTTATATCCACATGATATGTCAGAATGGCAGTGGTAGGTGATTAGTATGGACTTTGTCCAAGGTTGATCATTTTCATGAAACAAGAATGATATAATATTGATAGTAGTTGATAAACTAACTAATGTGGCTCATTTTATACTAGGCAATTGATAGATGATGTACCTACTCTTGAAAAGAGGTTTGTAAAGTATATACGATACATGGATTTACATAAAAGATCATTTCAAATTGTGATCCAAAAATGACTTCTACATTTTGGGTAACTTTGAATTCAATTTTAGGTATGTAATTAAACTTCAGCATTGCATATCACTTAGAGACTGATGGTCAGAATGAGTGAGTTAATCAGGTGTTAGAGGACCTTATTTATATGTATTAAATGAATCAGTGAGAAGATTATCTTCCAAGTGGAAAGATTATCTTCCATTGGTTGAGTTTTATTATAATAACTCATACCAATTAGCTTTGAAAGTGGCACCATTTGAGACATTATATAGAAGAAGGTGCAAGACACTAATCAATTAGGATAGGTTGGAAGACAGGGTAGTCTTTGGACCTGAGATATTTTATAAAATAGAAGATAAATTCTGATTAATCAATTAGAGACTGACTAAGGACAATTATAGGTAGAAAAGTTATGCTAATCTAAAGAGAACAAATAGGTAGTTTTCGGTAGGTGGTAAAGTGTTATTTCAAGTTAAGTCATAAAATAGCTCAATTAAATTTGGTAGGTCAATAAAACTATCATTGAGATAAGATGGACCCTCCAAGGTTTTAAATGTGGTCAATCCTATAGCATATAAGCTTGCATTTCCCCCAACCCTATCTTTATTACATAATGTCTTTCATGTTTTTTATCTTAAAAATTATATAGTTGATCCTTCACATGTGTTGGATTAGAATGCTTTTTAGGTTCTAGATCATAGGGTGGTCATGGTAGAACCAATCAAAGTAATTAACACTCGTACACTTCATTTGCATAATAGAGAGATGTCATAATGCAAAGTATTATGGGATCAATACTTTGAAGATAGTGCTACTTGGGAGGACTATGATGAGTTTTATAGGCAATTTTCACATTTATTTACTTGATTTGATGCTTTATACTATGTTATATTTATGCTAAATAATATTTTTAATTCAAAACTTATGTTTGAATAAGTGTCATCGGGATGATGACCAGTTTTAGGGGGAAGGATGTTACATCTTGATTTATCACTAAGCAAACTCACTTGATTATACATGGATTTTTATACTTGGTGATTTGATTTGATTAAGATATAATTCATGTGTTATTATGGGATATATGTTTTTTGCTTTGATTTCATGATTAAATTGCTATGATTTTGTTGTATTTTATATTATTTATAATGTGATCATGTTGATTTATTATTTCAATAATATTTTATGATGTATATGTCATGATGTTATGGACTAACTACCTTCTTGTCATGATTTGGATGCAAGAGAGATTTATCCTACAGAACATGACTAAGGGAGAGCATCATCAAAGAGGATGGAATAGATGGAGGTGTTGAGGGATGACAGAGGAATGACCAGAACCCTACACACACCACATTAATGGCACTCATTATATGCATAGTTGAATGGTTAGTGTTAGTGCATTTTTTACATTTGGACAATTTTTTACGCATGGTTTGTTATGTGTTAGATTAGTTTATTAATTATGTGGAATTACTCTCATGTGACAATGTTGTAGTTATTAAATGTAGATCTAGTGTAGAATGTTACTATGTGGTTATGTCATTGTATTTTGATCTAACATTGTTTTATCAACCATTTTCGATTAAAAAACATTATCTACCTTATATTAGTCATAATTTTATTAAGTCATGAAATTGGAGAAGAGAAGGGTACAAAGTGGAGAAGTGAAGGCAGTGTTTGAAGAAAAGGAGCAAATGGAAATTTTTGATAGGTAAGGGAAGTAATTAAAATTTTTGTTTGGAAATTATCAAGAGTATGTATGGACCGTATATGTATTTATCATTGAGTTAGTTGTATAGCGCTCTATTTGGTAGTAATCATATGGAATATAATTTTTTTTTTTTTTTGTGTGTGTGTGTGTGTGTGTGTGTGTGTGTGTGTGTGTGTGTGTGTGTGTGTTCACTAGAACTATCAAATCTATTCAGATTAGAAACGGTTCTGATATCACTATTATTAGATTGCTCAAACTGATTTTATGGATAGTTTACTTCTTTTATGTTATGTGCCAAACTTGAAAGGATTAATAATGATCTAAAGAATGTCATCTGAACTATACTAAACAATAGTTTATTTCTTAATCCAATTAGAACTATTTAGAGATTTTATATGACTAGTAGTTACAAATTTAAATCACTGATAGTATGATCTGTATAACAAAAAAATATACACATATAGTGAATGATGTATTGTTAATCAATACAACACAAATGATTAGTGAACCACATAGTTACACAATGATTTATAGGTAGTAAGCTTATAGTGAGTAACAAGTGATATTTATAACAACAAATTGTAGGTATTTTAACTAAGCAAATATGTATATGTGCGACATATGGCTTTTGTCAAAAATAGTAATCTACAACAAATAATGTACTGGGTAGGAAAAAAATAGTCAACCCACATATAAATATAAATATTGATGAATATAAAGAATATATAAAATAACATAGCATATATATACTGTATGTTTTATACTTCCAAAACTAGAAATTTATTTATGATCTGCATGTGTGTGTGTGTGTGTGTGTGTGTGTGTGTGTGTGTGTGTGTGTGTGATGTTATTATATAAATTATAATAACAACCTTACCAAGCGAGTTGTGTATATGTAGTATGGAAAATTATATATATCTTATTTAATGAATGGAGCAAATGGTATATAATTAGTGATTTCAATTAATGATTGATTAGAGCTAAAAATTTATAAAAATATATTATTGATATGTTATATGTCATACCTGATTAATAAATTTTAAAACTATAGCTAAAACTAGTTATACCCACTATCTTACACTGCTATATCCACTTAATTATGTTAACTGGTAGGATAATTATAACATCATATAAATATGTAGTAAGGATATATTTTTACAACCCGATAAGATATTTAATCGACTAAGTTAAGTTTGACTATCATGGGTAATTAAGATAACCTTAAAATTTACTAACATTTAAACATTAGTCTTATACCATATTTTTTAAGATATATTATAATAATCAACACCATAGTAGCTATGAGATTCATTAATTTTATTGACATTATATCCTCCTATATTTAAGTTTGACTTATAAATATTATAGCATGTATAATTAATTAGGATATTTATACTAAGAAGTCTCATGAAAACTATAACAATGTTGATATAAGTATGGTAGGATTCTATAGTGAGGATGGATACCAAGTTAATCATATTTAATCTTAGTGTGTACACTCTATTTATAATATCCAACTATAAATGTCCATAGTGTATCATTATATTATGTTGATAACTAAGTTTAGAGTTTGATATTGGATGTTATTCCATTAATATATATAGAATTTGACACATACATTATATTATGATTTTTTGGTGTTATTGTTTACTTATTCTAAGTTCCATAATCTTTTATATATTATAAATTTTCTAATAGACAAATGAGAATTAGGGTAAATATTCATGTAGGTACAAACAACTATCTTTGTTCACTGATTATAATATTTAGATAACTTATATATAGGAATTATACCTATATGCAGATTTAAATATTCATATAAATATATGACATAAATTGGTGTATTGAGTCAAAAAACTATAACTACATGAATACAATCTCCTAGAATGGTAACTAGTTGTTTAAATGGAAGATTATGTTTTTGTGATATTTATGACTCCTTTATTATGACTGGCTATTGAAATTAAGTAGAGTGTACATGAGAATGCTAGACTATGATTGCTTGGCATAGAATTTAATATGTTGTATGTACTTGTGAGAATTAGAAATATGTAGTCTAATGTGTAATATACTCCGATGGTATGAACTATACTTGTATTATTTATGTGAAAAATAACATAGTGGTGATTTTTTTATATGTTTGATGGACTAAATGATGCATTTTGATTATTCATGTGTTAGCATGTTTTATGCCTATTAGTAAGAAGTAATCTGTATGAATTTATTGGTTATATTTTATATTAACCAAATCTTGCATTGATGGTACTAAATAAGTAGTGAGACAAACTTCAGTAGCTTACTAATATCATCAATCCTAGATGAAGGTAATCCAATCAAGTGGTGTGTAAGAATTTGATTGATGCTAGAGATCAATAACTATTAAAAACCTTGGCCAAAGTAATGTTAGTTAGACATTGTCATTTTATATGTATGATTTACATGATTGTGTGATATCTTGTTAGAATAGATTTTCTTATGGTACACTACATGTTCTTAGAGGTCATATAGCACATGGGTATTATCTTGTCTCTCTGTATTCTTACACCATCATTATCTACTCATCCATTAAGGGAGGACCATTCCATGATGGGGGATTGTGTGAGGGATCAATGGTTTGTGGATAGTGTAGAAAAGTGATTAGATGATGTTCTTCCTCCTCACAATAGTACTTCATTGGAGATGACACTTGAGATTGTCATAGATACTAGAGTTTAAATAACTCATGATCTATGGAGCCATGTATCTTATATCTTGTACATTGTACTATATTTATTATTATTAAAATATTATCCTTGATGAGATGTAATTATTTACTTATTGTATATTGATAGTAGTGGTTGTATATTTATACCAGCTATGGTTGGATATCTGTAATTAATTTTTATATTTAGTTATGATGTATTTCATATGATGATAGTGATCAGTGATGGATAGATGTCACATACTTATTTTATAGTTGCCATACTTGTAATGTTTTATCTAGATCACTATATACATTCTTATGGTGAAGTCTAATGAGACAATACATTGATTTATTTTTAAATCACTTATTTTTAAGTGGATCCCAATGGGGATTTTACATGTGGTATCGTAGCTAAAACTTGAACTCTAGGAATGAATGAGTCAACTAACATTTTTGTATCTTTCTATTGACTATAAAGAGAATGGTGAAATCTAGAGTATCTAAAGAGGGTTCATCAAATGTCAATGGTAGTAACCCTCTATTTGATTTTAATTTATTTATCACTGAGCAAGCTACAAAGTTGAATCAGATTCTCACAACCATGAATGAGATTAGGGATCAAATTTTAGCTATGGATTAGGAATTTCATGGCCATGAAGAGGAAAAATATTAGAATGAAATTGAAGAGCATCCCACTAAGTAGGAAAACCCTCAAGATGTGAGAGCATAGATAGTTGTAAAACTAGCTATAGATATGAAAAAAGTGAATCCAAGTTCAAAGGAACTATTTTGGGTGATATAGCTAAAGCATGTTTGATTGAGATGAAGAAGTATTTTGAGATTCAAAACTAATTTTATGTCACTAAAGTAGTTTGGAGAGCTTACTTGTTAGCTGGTAAAGGGGCTACATCATGGGCTAATAAGAAGTTGGAAATGAATCTTAACCGGATCACCACTACTTGGGAGAAATTTATGACATTATTCAAATCATAGTGGCTTCCATAGATATACTTTGACTAGAAACTTAAAGATTTATAAAATCTAAAGTAGGGATACTTATCAGTGATTAAGTACTAGGAATAGTTCATAAAACTTATAAAGTATGTACTTCAGTATTAGGAAGATGAGATGTTCAAAATCAATAAGTTCATCATAGGATTTAAACCCTAGATCAGTGGAGAGGTGGATGTTCATGGACCTTCTACTATGGATCAGATCTTTGAGAAGGTAGTCAAAAATGAACAAAAGTTAAGATCTCTAACACAAGCTATGGAAATGTTTAAGAAAAAGTTTAGAACTTTTAAACCAACTTTCAAAAATAACTAGGAGTAGAGGAGTGGAGACTGCAAGAGGAAGTTCAAAAATTAGAATGACAAATTAAATAATGGTTTAGGAAATAAGAAATTGGGTAATGTTTTCAAAGGCAGTTTCAAGAGAAATAAATAGGCTAATAGGAAAGAACCACCTGAAAGTTGTTTTATTCATGGAGGTGACCATTATGCTCATGAATGTACCCAGGATAAGTCAAAGAACAAAGGTTTTACTCCTTAATAGGGAACATTTTAGCAGCATATCCATACGATAGTTGATAATCATCAAGTTAAATTCCAAGCTTCACCCATAGAGCTATCAGGTATTTTATATAGACATCTAATTTCCATTTTGATAGATACATGGTCTACAAAATGTTTTATAGCTCTTAAAATGCTTAGTAAATTATCTAGAAGATCTAGAGTAATGGCAAATACATCATCAGTACAATATGGGAATGATTCAGAAGTCATGGTTGACAAGTTTTAGTCGAAGCTGAGATTAGGTTACCTCTACTAAGGTCATATGATGTGATCCTAGGAGTTAATTGGTTTGTAAAGCATAAGGCCAAGGTTAACTACTACTTGAATAAGGTTGAGTGTCTTGATGATTTTGAAAATTAGACACAAATTCAAGGTAGAAAAAGAGAGTTGAGGCTTAGGTAGATTTATATAATGCAATTCAAGAAGTCCCAAAAAAAAGGGTGCCAAACATTTATTTTTAATATAAATGAGATGGAGGAATCTAAGGAACCATCCCTTGAAGATTATCCATCCCTTAAGAATTTTCATGATGTGTTTTTAGAAGAATTTTTAGGATTGCCTCCCAAACATGAGTTCGATTTCTCTATCAATATCATACCTAGATTAAAACCATAATCTAAGGCACCATAAAATATGACAACCACTGAGTTGGTTGAATTGAAGACTCAACTCTAAAAATTGTTGTCAAAGGGGTTTATTAGGTCAAGTGTGTCACCATGGGGTGCACTAGGTGTCTTTGTCAAGAAGAAGGATGGTACTCTTTGACTTTGTGTTTATTATAGAATGTTCAATAAGGAAACTATCAAAAATAGGTATCTACTACCTCATATAGATTATGTTTTAGATCAAATGTAGGGAGCAATAGTATTATCTAAGATTGATCTTAGAGCAATATATCATCAATTGAGGATAAGGTATGAGGATATTCCAAAAATAATGTTTAAAAATCATTATGGGCACTATGAGTTCATAGTGTTACCCCTTGGGTTGATAAATTCTCCAACAACATTCATGAATCCCATGAATAGTGTATTAAAATATTATCTAGATCATTTTATTTTGGTCTTTCTTAATGACATTCTTATATACTCTAGGAATGAAGAGAAACATCTTCAACATCTTGAACTAGTTTTTTAATGGTTGCAAAAGTACAAGTTATCTAAGTGCATATTTTTCTAGGAGAGAGTACAATATTTGGGACATATTATCTTTTTGAAAGGCATTTCAGTAGTTCTGGTAATGATAAAAGCTATTATGGAGTGTCCAACACCAAAAATGTGTAAGAGGTAGGGAGTTTCATGGGATTAGCAGGCTATTAGAGGAATTTTGTTCCAAATTTTTCTAAGATAGCTAATATGATTACCTCTCTATAGCATAAGAATCAAAGTTTTATATGGTTAATAAGTGTGAAGTAGCTTTCCAAGAATTAAAAAGAAGGCTTACTTCAACACCAATACTAAGAGTTCTTAACCCCAATGGTCAATTTTTAGCAATCATAGATACATATAGGAATGGACTTGGAGGATTAATTATGTAAGATGGTGTAGTGAATCAAGAAAGCTAAAGATTTATGAGGTTAACTATGCCCATCATGACTTAGAACTTGTAGCAATTGTGCATGCTTTATAAGTTTGGTGGCATTACTTGTTGGGAAGACCATTTGAACTCAACACAAATAACTTGGGACTCAAGTACATCTTCACCCAACCAAATATGAATACTCATCAAAGATGTTGTTTGAATTTCTTGTTTGATTGTGATTTTAATATAAATTATATTAAAGGCAAGGAAAATAGATTAGTCGTTTCCCTTAGTCTTAGAAGGTACATAGTAATTGTGGCTATTATCAAAACTAATTTGAGAGATTGAGTGATTGAATTCTTGCCAGGAGATGAATTCTACAATTAGGTTAGGAAATCATTATCTGAGCATGCTCAAAATCTTAGGTATAAAAGATTAAAATTAGAGAATGATGGTCTTTTTTGATACAATGGAAAGATGTACATGCTAGATTAGAATAATATAAGGAGAACAATGATAAATTAATTGCACAATGCCCCATATTCAAGACATATAGGAGTAACCAAGATCATGATAGATCTTAGACCACATTATTTCTAGAAGGGAATTAAGAAATATGTAGTGGACTTTGTGTCACATTATTTGTAATGTCAATGAGTGAAAGTTAAACATGTCCATTAGTTTAGATTGTTATATCCACATGATATATCAAAATGGAATCAACACATGATCAATATGAACTTTGTCCAAGGTTTACCATTGTCATGAAATAGGAATGATATGATCTTGGTAGTAGTTGAAAAACTAACGAAGGTGGCTCATTTTATACTAGGAAATTTAATATAGGATGCACCTACTCTTGGGAAGAGGTTTTTAAAGGAAGTGTATAGGTAGAATGCATTTCTAAAAAAATACCATTTCAGATTGTGATCCAAAAATGACTTCTAGATTTTGGGTAACTATGAATTCAGCTTTGGGTACACAATTAAACTCTAGCACTTCATATCACCTAGATACTGATGTTCATACTGAGTGAATTAATCACATGTTATAGGACCTTCTTCATATGTATTGCATGGATCAACAATACAAGTGAGAATATTTTCTTCTATTTTTTGAGTTTGTTTATAATTTACTCATACCAATCTATTTTGAAGATGGCACCATTTGGGACATTACATGGAAGAAGGTGTATGACACCAATCAGTTGGGATAGGTTGAAAGATAGGGTAGTCTTTGAACCTGACATACTTTTTAAAATGGAAGGTCAAGTCAATTAGAAGTTTTTAAATTTGATGAGATTAATGATAGGCAAAAAAGTTATGTTGATCTAAAGAGAATAGAAAGGTAGTTTTCAATAGGTGATAAAGTATTATTGCAGGTTAAGCTGTAAAAGAGATTGATTAAATTTAGTTTTCTAGAAAAATTATCACTGAAATATGTGGGACCCTACAAATTTTTATAAGTGGTCAATCATGTATCATATATGATTGTATTGGCACCAGCCCTATCTCTATTACATAATGTCTTCTATGTTTTCTATCTTAAAAAGTATATAGCTGATCCTTCACATGTGTTGGATTGGAATTTTTTGTAGTTTCTTTATCTCAAAGTGGTCATGGTAGAACTAATTAGAGTAACTGACACTCGCAAACTTTATTTTCATAATAGAGAGATTTCATAGTGTAAGGTCTTATGGAACCAACACTCTAAAGATAGTGCTACTTGGGAGGACTATGATGAATTTTATAAATAATTTTCATATTTATTTACTTGATTTGATGATTTATACTATTTTATCTTTTTACTAGATAATATTTTTAATTCAAAACTTATGTTTAAATAAGTGTCATTGGGATGATGACCATCTTTTGGGGGGAAGGATATTACATCCCAATTTTTCACTAAGCAAACTTACTTGATTATCCATAGATATTTATAATTGGTGATTTGATTTGATTATTATTTAATTAAGCTATAAGTAATATGTTGTTATGGGACATACTTATGTTACTTTAATTTCATGATTGTATTGTTATGAGTTAGCTATATTGTATATTCTTTATAATGTGATCATGTTGATTTATTATTTCAGTAGTATTCTATGATGTATATGTTACAATGTTATGGACTGACTACCTTCTTGTCATGATTTTGTTGAAGGAGAGATTCATACCTCATAACATGATAGAGGGAGAGCATCATCAGAAAGGGTGGCTTAGATGGAGGTGTTGAGGGATGCCAAAGGAATGACTAAAATCCTACACACACCATATTAATGATACTCATTATATACATAGTTGAATGGTTAGTGTTAGTGTATTTTTTATTTTGTTTTTATTTAGATAATTGTTTATGCATAGTTATTTGTGTGTTACTTTAATTTATTGCTTATGTGGAATTAACCTCATGTGATTGTGTTATGGATATTAAGCATGGATCTAGTACAGAATGTTACTATGTGGTTATGTCATTGTATTTTGATATAACATTGTTTTATTTACCATTTTGGATTTAAAAAAATCATTAAATTTATATTAGTAATATTTTTATTAAGTTGTTATGTTGGTCACCTATACTAAGTATAAAAATTATATTGTTATTCTGAGACTAACCTATGAACAAAGCCAAGACATTGTCAATAGTGTAGATTAGAATTTAATGATTAATGAGTTAATTGTTATTATAAAGTTAAAAAATATATAAAGGGAAAATCCTCATACAAGAAACAAAATGAATAAAATAAAATAAATACCAAAAAGAAAAGGGGTGAGATTTAAAGGAATGGGAAATTTTTAGAAAAATATATAATTAGAATAAAATAGAAGCTTTATAAAACAAAAAGAGAAAGTTGTGTAATAAAGAGGAAGGAGCAAAGCTTTAAATCATCCAAGAAAGAAAAATGAAGATAAAGGGGAGTGTGAAACATAAAGGAAGGAGAGGAGAGAAGAAGAGAGGGGTACATAATTGAAGAAGAGAAGGGTATGGAGTGGAAAAGTGAAGGTAGAAATTAAAGAAAAGGAACAACTAGACATTTTTGACAAGGGAAGTAATTAAAATTACTGTGTGGAAATAATCAAGAGTCTATATGGACCGTATATGTATTTAACAATAAGTTAGTTGAATAGTGCTCTATTTGGTAGTAATCCTATGCAACATAAAATAACATTAAACTATATATATAAATGTTCATTAGAGCTATCAGATCTATTCATACTAGAAATGATTCCCTGAGAGGATCCTTCATGAATAAGTTATTAGATAATTGTAAATACACACAATAAACTATGAAAATTAGAAATATATTAATTCAAATAAATAGAACTAAATTAAAATGGTTGAATTGTAGAATCAATGGCCTATTCGAGGTGGGAACCTCCTTTGAGAAAGCTCAATATAATAAATTTGTGAATGCCTTCATTGGCATCAACACTTGCTTTTATACTAAGTCTAATCTAATAAACTACTACTTCCCATGAATGTGGGATAAAACAAAATTCTCATGAGATGACTTACAAAGAATACGCATCCATAGAAAATATTATACTAACAAAGTAAAGAGAAGGGGTAACATAGGTTCCTAACATCCATTCCCTCTTAGAAAAATCTTTGTCCTCAAAGCTTTAGATGTGGGAATTGGTGTTGAATCTGAAATAGTGGTTCCCATGTGGCATATTTTGGCTACATTATGTGCCAGTGAATTAAAACCTCTATGATGGAGTGGAAGTAAATTTGGTGTGTGCACCTATCTAAGATTGCCTCCAACTCAAGAAGGATGGATCCTTCAATATCAAGCTCTGGTAAAATAGTTTGTACTCTGATATTTATGACAAGAACTTTTTTTAGACAAGAGACATGAAATACTCGATGAATTCAGGAAGAAGGTGGGAGATGGCCAACTTATAATAAACTAACCCAATATTTTGGAGAACCTTATAGGATCCATAAAACTTGGGATCCAAGTTATGACACTGTTTGAGTTTTAAGTAGGATTACTTATATGACTGCAAGAGAAAAAAACCATATCATCTTCTTGAAAAATATGCTCAAAATGATGTTGATCAACCTATTATTTCATTCAATTTTGTGTTAGATGAAGATTTTACCATAGGGTGTTAACGATCTGATCCTAGGTTGAGAGAATCATGTTGATTGCTTGAACTGATGAACTATTGGGGGTGTACAGAAGGAACATTGGTGGTGCTTGACCATAGACTACTTCATATGGAGTCATTTTAGTTGAGGTGTGGTAGGAAGTATTGTACCACCATTAAGTAGGGGAAGCCAGTTTTCCCATTGATGTTATTATTATAAGGCAAAACAATGAAGGAATGTTTCCAAGTATTTGTTGACAATTTTAGTTTAGCCATCCATATATGGATGATACCTAGAACTCATCTTCACTTGGGTGATGTTGCATCAAAATATTTTTATCCAAAAATGGCTCATGAAATTTACATCACGATTTGAAAAAAATGGATGATGGAATGCCATGAAGATAGAAAATCTAGTCCAAGAAAATGTGTGCGACTGTGGAGGAAGTATATGGGTGGTTAAGGGCACAAATGACTATATTTGGAGAGGTGATAAACCAAAACCAAGATCATTATTTTCCCTCTATATATAGGGAGCCCCTCAATGAAATCCATATAAATATCTATCCAAATCCTAGTAGGGATGGGAAAGGGTTTGAGAAACCTAGGGATGAGTATGGTTTCACCCTTGTTACATTGGTGGGTGTCACATTCAGCCACCATCTATTGAATTACCTTTTTCATTCCCTTCTAAAAGAAGTTGCATCATTCTCAATCATTAGTTTCAAGAAACCCTGAGTGCCCTTTGAATGGAGAAGCATGGATTTCATCGAATACTTCTTGTTGAAGATATGTGTTCTAGGGAAGCACTAGATGACCCTTGTATCATAAAAATGTACCATCCCAAGAATAATGTGGTATGGAAAAGGGGTTAGTGGAAAATTATAGAATGATTTGAGATAATGAGGATTCATTGACATACCCCTATTATAAATCATTCAACCAATTAATAATATACATGAAAATAGCTGAAAGGGAAGCTTGGTCCGTAGATGTGTGAGATAGAGCATCATCCACAATATTGTCCTTACCCTTATTATAAGTGATCTCATAGTCATAACCCATGAGTTGATGACCCATTTAAATTGTGATGGAGTAGAGACCTATTATTATAATAAATATTTTAAACTCTAGTGATCAATTTTGATTGAAAAATGATTCTCCATTAGGTATGGCCACCACTTTTGTACTGCATGCAAAATGGCCATAATTTCCTTCTCACAAGTAGAGAGTGCTAAATTATTCCTAGAAAGGGATTTTATAGTGAATTAAATGGAGCATCCTTCTTAGAGGATAACAACACAAATTCCATTTCCACAAGCATCACTCTTGATATTCAAGGTCTTGGAAAAATCTAACATAGCTAGAATAGGTGTAGTACACATAGCATGTTTCAATTCTTCAAATGCACACTTAGCAGCTTGTGTTTATGTAAAAACATCTTTTTTCAACATAGATATCAATGAAGCTACAATATTCCCATAATCCTTAACAAAATTATGATAATATCTAGTTAGTCCCAAAAAACCATGGAGGCTCTTGAGTGTCTACAGATGAGGCCAATTTGTCATGTCAGCTATTTTTTTAGGATCCACCCAAACCCCTTGGTCTGAAATAATATGCCTGAGATATTCCACTTAATCCTAGACAAAAATGAATTTAGACTATTTTCACAATGATGATGGTCAGAGATAAGTTATAGTGTGAGTTCCAAATGTTGGAGATGATTAGACCATGTTTTACTATAGATGAAGATGTCATCGAAGAAGACCATAATGAAATGACACAGGTAGGGCTAGAATATTTTATTCATAAATGCCTAAAATGTTAAAGGAACATTAGTGAGGCCAAAGGGCATGACAAAAAACTCATAGTGTCCATCATGCGTGCAAAAATATGTCTTAGTGATATCATCCTCATGAAGCTAGATCTAGTGATATCTAAAATAGAGATCCAACTTAGAGAAAAATGAGCACCATGAAGCTCATAAATAATAGGGATCGAGAACTTATCCTTGATGGTGATGTGATTAACTGCATGGAAGTCAATGTAGAGGTACCATGACCCATATTTTTTCCACACAAAGAGAATTGGGGAAGAATATGGGTTGGTACTGGGGTGAATAATGCCTTGCTTTAGTAGATCTCAAATGAGCATCTCGATCTTAGTGTTTTGTTGAAATAGGTAGTGATAAGGCTTGATGTTGGGAGGAATTATTCCAAGAAAGATCTAAATATGGTGGTCCCCTAGCCATGAAGGTGTAAATACCACTAATTTTTCAAAGACATGTCCATAGCTATGCAAATTAGTTTGTAGAGTAGGAGTGGAGACCATTGATGATTGCATTTGAATGGAATGGAACTGGGTAATGACACTATGTGAATTATTCTTAAGAATATTTTTCATGCAATGTGGATAGATGATGCTAAGGGATCCCTTATTGTAAGTCTTTCAATGTGTGCCTTTTCCCATTATCTGAAAATGAAATTCAAAGTTCAACAAAATCCCATAAGATGGGTCCAAGTGTGTGTAACCATTGGGTTCCCAAAACAACATCACATCCACCTAAGGGTAAGGCAAACATGTCAAAGCATAAATTATAATCTCCAATAGACATATGAAAATTACAACACTTTCCTTTGCAAGGTAATGTGCCCACATTAGCAATCATGACTTCAATGTTAGAGTAAGGATAGACAAAACAATCAAATTATTTTGTGATCTGAGGGTCAATAAAGTTATGAGTGCTACTAGAATCAATGAGTATTATGAGATGGAAATTATTGAAGTAACCCCTGACTCACATGGTTTATGGGGTGGTGACTCCTAATAAGGCATAGAAAGTGATCTCTAGTTGGTCTTCTTAAGAAGCAGGTTCCATAATTGGTGGAACTTCATTCAAATCATCTATTGTATCCTAAACATCTTCCCCATCATTAGTTTTGGGTAGAGAGTCCACATCCAATAGGTAGATATTTTTCTCAACACATCGATATCCCTAACTAAATTTTTCATCACAATTATAGTATAGTCATTTTTCTCTATGAACTCACATCTCTACTTCAGTCAAATGCTTGACAAGAATGGCTTAGGGGGTTAGCATTATTTGAGATTATTGTGGAGTTGTATTTTTGAATAGAGAAAAATTAGATTTGAATCACTAATGAGCTATGATTTTATTCTCTACCAATGTAGCCAACCCTAGGGCTTCCATCATCATGTTGGGCTAGAACATTTTGACCTTATATCAAATTACATCCTTCAGTCCACTAAGAAAGCAACTTCTGAAGAGTTCATCAAACAATCCCTCTCTGTGATTAGCCAATTTTTTAAATTTTGTTTGATATTCTCTCATAGTTCTTATTTGGTGAAGTTTAGTGAGTAATCCCATGAAGTCATCAAAAGCACTAGGACCAAACCATTACAAAATGAGGGTGCAAAAATTAGTCCATCTTGTCTCATCATGAGCCTTAGTATACCAATGATAGCATTGAAGGGATTCATGTTCCAAGTGAAAGGATGCAAGCAAAAAAATTTTGGCATCAAAAGTATTATGGAGGATAAAATATTGTTCTACCTGATAGATCCATCTAGTTAGGTCTACACCATGGAATCAAGAAAAATCAAGCTTCAACCTACAAAAATTATTGAAAGAAGAAAATTTAGTGTTAAAAGAGGACTCTGGATGTCATCTATTGTTCAAGGTGGTATGTTGAAAACTGAGGCCAATAATTTTTTCATCAAGATCTTTGATGTGTATCTCGAGGGTGGAAATTTCATCCTCTTGTTTTTAGTTCTTGTTTGGGTTGCTACCACGACCCAAATAGGAGATTTATTGTTTTTGGAATGGGTAGGAAAACTAGAGATAAGACACATTTATTAAGGCAAGTTTTTGATTTGGGTGAAATTGAAAGGGGTAAAGGTACTTTTACTATTTTTTTTGTAATGGGAGTATGATTGATGAAGGAGAAAGAAATTTCAATAGTGAAAATGGAAAAATAGAAAATTTATCAAAGAGGGATAGAGGAGTATAAAAGGAGGATGAATACTGGAAAATTTTCAAGGCAAATGGACAAAAATAGAAGTTATGGAAAAACCCAAAAAATGGGTAAATTGAGATTTATGGGAATTAAGAGTGGAATCAAGATATTGGACCTCAAGAAAGAAAATGTGGGGAATGAAATTTTAGGTGTCTGGATAAAATTTAAGGATCAACAAGGCTATAGATGGAGAGATATGGCAAAAAAGTGAAAAAAATTTACTCTTCTATTTTATATTTTTTGTTTGTCTATAAGTCTTCTAAGAATATACGGATAGTTGTCTAAAACTGATAGAATGGAGATTTCCCAATGTCTAGATTCTATAAATTATCTGGCTACAAGTCCTCTTACAATCTATAGATACTTTACTAATTAAGTTTTTTGATAGTCTGCTAGAAATATTTTGAAACTAATAAAAATGGGCCCCAAGTTTTAATGGTTGTGTAAGGATTTAAATATATCACTCTAGCCACCAATGTCATCTAAACAGGTACCACTCTCCAAAAACATTTTGGCCATAGATTAACTCTTAGTGATAGCTCTTGGTTTTCCTCATGGATGGGAACTACTTAATCATGAAGGGTTCATTGCTCATTTCACTGGTAGGTCCTCTCAATGGACCAACTACTTTGGGGTTCCTATGGTACTCCTCACAATGAGTTTTAGGTATTTCACCCAAGTATTTCCCACAATTATGCAGTCAAGTTTTTACCCTGATCTGAATTGTTGTGATATAGAGAATTACTTTTTGAAAAATTACTTAAATAGATTATGCAGCAGAACATAGTTCAAAATTTTTGAAGGAAAAAAAATTGGCACTAAAAATTGCTCTAATACCAGATGAAAGGATCCTTCTCGAACAAGTTAGCAGATAATTGTAAATACATAAAATAAACTATGAAAATTAGCAATATATTAACTCAAATAAGCATAACTAAATTACAATGGTTGATTTACAGAATTGCTAGCCTCTTCGAGGGAGTAACCTCCTTTGATAAAGCTCAATACAATAAATTCATGGATGCCTTCATTGGTCTCAACACTTACTTTTATACTAAGTCTAATTTAAGCAACTACTACTTTCCATGAATGTGGGATAAAATAAAATATTCATGGGATGACTTACAAAGCATATGCATCCATAACAATTATTATACTAGAAAATTAAAGAGAAGGAGTAGCATGGGTTCCTAACATTCCCACATCACTATTATCAGATCACTGAAACACTTGATTTTATGGATAGTTTACTTTTTTTATGTTATGTGCCAAACTTGTAAGGATTAATAGCGATCTAAAGAATGCCATCAGGACTATAGTAAACAATGGTTTATTTATTAATCTAATTATAACTATTTAGATATGTTATATGACTAATAGTTCCTAATCTAAATCATTAATAGTGCGATCTATATAACAAAAAAAATACACATATAGTAAACTAATATATTGCTAATCAATATAACATAAATAAGTGGCAAACCACATTATTAAACATTGACTTATAGGTAGTAAGCTTATAATGAATAGAAAATGATATTTATAATAACAAATTATAGGTATTTAAACTAAGATATTATGTATATAGGTGGCTTATGTCTTTTGTCAAAAACAACAATCTACATCGAATATCGAACTAGGTAGGAAACAAAAATAATGAACCCACATATAAATATAAATAATATTTAAAATAATGTTGCATATATATACTATATGTTTTATACTTTCAAAACCATATATATATATATATATATATATATATATATATATATATATATATATATATAGCAACCTTACCCAGTGAGCTGTGTATATGTAGTATGACAAATTATGTATAGCTTGTTTAATTAATGGCACAAATAGTATATAAGTATTGATCTCAATTGATGATTGATGGGAGCTGAAAATTTATAAAAATATATTATTGATCTGCTATATGTCATACTTGATTAATGAATTTTAAAATTATAGCCAAAACTTGTTATACCCACTATCTTGCACTACTATATCCACTTAATTATGTTAATTGGTAGGATAATTATAACATCATATAAGTATGTAGTAAGTATATATTGTTACATCTTGATAAGATATTTAATCAACTAAGTTAAGTTTGACTATCATGGGTAATTAAGATATCCTTAAAATTTATTAACATTTAAATGTAAGTCTTATACCATATTTGTTAAGATATCTTATCAGAATCGACACCATAGTAACTATGAGATTTTTTGATGTTATTGAAGTTATATTCTCCTATAATTAAGCTTGACTTATAAATATTATAGAATGTATAATTAATTGGGCTATTTATACTATGAAATCATGATAATTATAACAATGTTAATAAGAGTATGGTAGAATTCTATAATGGGGATGGATACTAAGTTAATCATATTTAATCATAGTATGTTTATAGATTCTAACTATAAATGTCCATAGTATATCATTATATTATGTTGGTAACTAAGTTTAGAGTCTAGTATTGTATGTTATTCCCTTAATATATATAGAATATAGAACATACATTCTTTTATGATCTTTTGTGTTAATATTTGCTTCTTATAAGTTTCATAATCTTTTATATAATATAAATTCTCTGATAAACCAATGAGAATTAGGTTAAAGATTCATGTAGGTACAAAAAACTATCTTTATTCATGGATTATAATATTTATATAACTTATATATAGGAATTATACCTATATTTGGATTTAAATATTCATATCAATATGACATAAACTGGTGTATTAGGTCAGACAACTATAACTACATGAATACAGTTTATTATGATGGTAACTAGACTTTGTTTAAATGAAAGATTATGTTTTCATTATATTTATTACTCCTTTATTATGATTGGTTTTTGAAATTAAGTAGAGTGTACCTGATAATGTTAGACTATGATTGATTGTCATAGAATCTATTATGTTGTATCTACTTACAAAAATTTGAAATATGCAGTCTAATGTGTAATATACCAAGATGGTATGAACAATACTTGTATTACTTATGTTTATTTGTGTGACAAATAATATAGTGGTGATTAATTCATACATTTGATGGATTAAATGTATGCATTTTGATTATTCATTTATTTAGCATGTTTTATGCTTGCTAGTAGGAAGTAATCTATATGAATCTATTGGTCATAGTTATATCAACTAAATATCACATTGCTACTACTGAATAAGTAGTGAGATGGATTTCACTTGCTTACTAGTATCACTAATGTTAGACAAAGGTAACTTGATCAAGTGGTGGGTATGAATTTGACTAATCTTAGAGATCAATAACTATTGAAAACTTTGGCCAAAGTAATGTTATTTAGATATTTTCATTTCATATGTATGATTTACATGTTTGTGTGATATCTTGTTAGAACAAACTTCTTTATAGTACACTACATGTTCTTAGAGATCATATATCACATGGGTACAAGGTTATCTTTTTAGATTCTTGTACTATCACTATCTACTCATCCATGAAGGGAGGGTCATTCCTTGATAGGGGATTGTGCATGGGATCGATGGTCCATGATTGGTGTGGAAAAGTTCTCAGATGATGTTCTCCCTTCCCAAAATATTACTTATTTGGATATGACACTTGAGATTGCCATAGATACTAAAATCTAGGAAACTCATGTTCCATGAAGCCATGTATCTTGTACATTGTATTTTATTTATTATTATTGAAACATGATCCCTAATGAGATGTAATTATTTATTTATTATAAATTTAAAATAGTGGTTGTATTTTTATACCATCCCTGGTTAGATATCTGTAATTACATTCTATATTTAGTTATGATGTGTTTCATATGATGATAGTGATCAGTGATGGATACATGTCACATGTTTATTTTATAGTTGACATACTTAGAATTTTTTTTTATAGATCACTAATTAGATTATCTTGCTGAATTATAATGAAAAAATACATTATTTAAATTTAAAAAAATCATGTATTTCTAAGTGGATCCTAATGGGGATGTTATAGTTGTGGGTGGCCCAAATCTACAAGAAGTCTTCTAAGCCAAATGGCTTCCTTTGAAATATGATTACAAGATTTATACTCAATTTATGTAGAAGATAAAGATACAATAGTCCAATTTTTTATATTTCATGAAATGGTGCCAGAACCCAAATAAAAATAATAACCACTTGTAGATCTATGATCATTGCGATCATCAGCTCAATCAGAATCTGAATAACCTGCCAATGAGAAATTATTATTGGAGGTATACTCGATGCCAAATTTTAAAGTACCTTAAATATAATGAAAAAATATTTTATCATCTTTAAAATTAGTAGCTTAAGGTTTAGACATAAATTGAGAAACCAATCTAATAGAAAAGGTAATATTAAGACAAGTATGAGTAAGATAATTCAAACTACCAACTGTCTATATAGAGTTGGATCAATAGTTTTATTTTTTATGTCATTAGTTAATTTAACACCAAATTCATAAGGAGTGGAAATAGATTTAAAATCTAACATATTAAACCTATATAACAAGTCATATGCATATTTAGATTGAGAAATAGAAATGCTATCTTTTTCTTGTCAAATTTAAATGCCTAAAAAGTAATGTAAGAGACCCAAATCAGTCATTTCAAAGGTGTTCTTCAAATAATTTTTAGTGAAAGAAACCATTGAAATATTACTACCAAATATGATTAAGTCATCAACATAAAAAATAATGATAAGTATACTATTTGGAGTGTTTTTGACAAAAATATTATGATTATTAGAACTATGAGTAAAACCTTGAGCTATAAAAAATTGATAGATTTTAGAATACCATTCTTTAGGAGATTCTTTAAAATAATAGATAATTTTGTTTAAATTGAAAATAATATTTTTATTTATTTTATTAATAAAATCAGGGGGTTGAAACATGTAAATTTCTTCATGTAAGTCACCATTTAAGAAAGCACTCTTAACAAATGTGAGCCACTAAATCTAAAACAACTTTAATTGTGGGAATCTTAGCAATAGGAGAAAAAGTTTCATTATAGTCAATTCCTTCAATTTGAATTGAACTTAGTTTTAAACAACCATTTAAAACTTATCAAATTATGCCCTTTAGAGAGGGACTAAGTCCCAAGTGTTATTAGAAATCAAAGAGTTGTATTTCATGCATTGATTTTTCTAAATAAGGGTGACCTTGATCTTGTTTTAGAGTTTGAGGATCATTTTTATTAATAATTTTAGACATGAAAACATAATAATTTTTTTCCTAGTTCTATGAGTATCACTAAGATCTACATTAATTCTAGATTCTTCTATAGTAGTCTTGGCCCACTTAGGCATAGATTTTGGTGGGTCCAGACTAGAAGAAAGAGAAGTAACTTTAAGAACATCATTATGCATCACATCATTATGATCATCACTGTATTAAAAATAAAAAAAACTAAAAACTATATCAAGAGAATCTAAATTGAAAGCACAATCAAGTACACCATTTTCAATAATATTAATATCCCTTCTAATCTTGATTTTTTTAGTTTTAGGATCATACATCCTATAAGATTTAGATGATTCATCATAACCAAAAAAGATAAAAGTGTCTACTTTAGAATCTAATTTTTTACATTTTTTAATTGTAATATGAGAAAATACATTGCCACCAAAAACATGTAAATGCTTTAAATTAGGTTTTCTACCACTCCAAACTTATTCAGGTTTAATATTTTAAAAAAATAGTGGAATTTCTATTAATGTGATATACAACACAATACATAGCTTCATCACAAAATTTATAATGCATAATTTTAGCATGCAACATAAATCTATCCATTTCAATGATAATCCTATGTTTACGTTCAACAACACTATGCTACTTAGGTGTGTAGGAAATAATTTTAACAAGATTAATACCATGTTGTTTGTAATATGCAAAAAAATCATTTTAAACATATTTAGTACCATTATTAGTGTGTAATGTGTAAAAATAATAATGATATTATTTTTCAACAAATGCATGAAATACAATAAAAGTATCTAAAACATTATATTTAGTTTTTAATAAATAAATCCAAACTCATCTAGTGCAATCATAGAAAAAATTTGAGGCATAATTTACACCATTAATATAAGGAGTTTTCTTAGGGACTAAGAGATCACTATGAACTAAATGAATCTTTTTAGTAGAACACCAAAAGTGATTCTTAGAAAAAATTTCTCTATGAATTTTACCATCCATATAACCACTACAAGTTAAAGTATTCAAAGGAATTTTAGAAAAACCTTGCACCATATTAAATTTGTTCATAAGTTCAATACTTTGGTAGTTTATATGTCTTAATATTTCATGCCACAAGTTAGCATCAGTAGAAACAAGCAAAGTATGAGAAAAGGAGGAAGAAGAGAATCCAATAAATTTTAATTGTCTAAATAAGTAGTAACAACTACTTGAAAATCTTTAATAGTAGATTTAACATAGCAAATATCATTACAAAATTCTAATTTATATCCATTTTTACATAATTGAGAAATAGAAAACAAATTCAATTTCAAATTAGGAACAAATACGACATTATAAAATTTACTATTAGGGATTTTATGAGTTCTTATGGCTTCAAAATTGTAAAAAAAAATGATTTAAAAGACTTAAGTGATTGCTATAAAGATCTAATTCTAAAAAAGTAAACAACTTAGCATTAGATGTTATATGTTGAGTAGCACCAAAATCAACAATCCATTAAAAAAAAAAAAACACGCAAAGCAACAGTAAAAGCAACTCTAATAGTAAACTTTTGTTTAGCTTGAGTCTTAGTTTTATTAGTGTTATTATTGCATTTAACCTTAAACTTTCCACTTTTAATATCAAGTTTCTTTTTAAAGTAGTAATCTTCATTATGAGTGTTTTTGTCACAATAATTACATTCTAACTTTTTCTTGAGTTTGGAGATAGATTTTTGATCTTTTTTATCATGTGTATTATTAGACTTAGCATGTTTCTTTGTCATGTTTATGTTAGTTTTTAGAAACAAAAGCATGTTCATTAGTCTTAAGACTACCAAATTGAATCAAAATTTGTTCTTCTTGACACAACAAAGTACAAAATAAGTCAAACATTAATAAAGTAGATGAAGTAAGAAAATCTAGTTGTGAATAAACATTTGTAAAAAAATATTGAAAAGGTTGAGGCAAATACTTTTTCATGATAATATGAATCAAAATTAAATTTTAGAGTTTAACACCTAAACTAGTTAATTGAAAATCCAAAGAGTGAAATTTTATCAAAAAAATCTATAATTTTAAAGTCATTGTAATTTAAATTAGGCAGTTGATCTTGAATTTGAATTTTGTGAGAATCATTCACAACGTCATAAACATATTTAAGCTTAAAATATGCATTGGATGTAATAATACAACCATCAATATGCACATGAAATTTGGGATTCATGTTCATGCCAAACAATTCTAAGGTCTCATCATTTTGCTTTCCATTTCACTTGAACTTTAGTGGAGGAATTATTTGTATCAAGTTTGGGATCCATGCCATCTACTATGTGTACCAAGTGTTTAAAAGTGAATATGTATTGCATATATGATTTATATAAGTGGTAATTGGTAGACATGAGTTTAAATTCTAGCTACAATTGAGTCATTATGCCTCAAAATCTCACCCAATCCCTAAAAATCGAATAGGTAAAAATCACTTAAACAAATGAGGTGTAGAAGAGGGACAAGAAAGCCAAAAAAGACTAGGTTGAAAAGCAAAAGGGATATTAAAGGATAAATAGGATCTGGAATAAGGATAAATAATAATAAAAGGCTAATAATGGATTTTAATAATCTTCAATGTTGAAAAGAGAAAGACAATGTCAACTATTTTAGAATCTTTGAGTTACTTGAAATTAAGCAAAAATAGATGTTAATTTGTTCTGGAATTGAATCAAATAGAAGTCCACATATATGGTTTTTTTTTTTTTTTTCTGTGTTTTTGATATATATTTTTTAAAACAACAACCAAGGATAGGAAAATCCTACCAATAATGAAAAGTCACTTTTGATTTATTAAAAATTTGGAAAGGCTTAGTGAAGTGATTTTTTTTGTAAATTGAATTTAAATGGAAGACCATGGGAAAACAAAGCTTGCATAGAATGTAAATATTATTCTTGTGGAATAATATTACAAACTTTAACATGAAGCATATTGAGGTTTTTTTTAAAAGCACAAAAGACATACCAATAGAAATGACGTCTTAAGGCAAAAGAGATTCGATTTCAACAAAAATACACCACAAATGCTATTGAGTGAATTGATTTTTGGTTTCTATTAAAAAAGGTAAAATGTTCTTCACAAAATATAGATGCTTGTAAATAACAAATAAATATTTAAAGTAAACCAAAGTCATTTTGATTAAAAGAGTTGATATAATAATAATTATAAGATTTTTTGATTAAAAGAGTCATTAAACACATGAAACACATAGGTATATAAATAAAAAAATAAACACAAATGTTCTGAACTAAATTAAAGTTAATGTTTTTAAGAAAATGAAGAAAATATGAAAGGAGTAATGCATACCTGTGTATAACAAATGATTTGGTCAAGATAGATGGTGACCTAGGAAATAAATCAAAACAAAATGAATAACTAAAAAAGAAATGATAAAAAAATGAAATTTGAAACATGCACTCTAAGAAGAGCTAAAAAATGGTCAACAAGTCTGTAAAAGGATCTTTGACGCACCTTGTAGAGAGAGAATTGGGTGCTAATGAAAAATAAGAAAAAAGGGACAACCTTCAAATAGAGGGATACCACATAGAAAAAATATAATAGAAAGTAGAGAAACAATTATCATAGAGTAGCTTGAGTAGGATGACACCTAATAAAAAGAATGGTTGGTCAAACAAAATACTTGAATAAATAATAAATACATAGACTAGGAAAAAAAGGTGGTTAAAAGCAATAATAGGGAAGGTCATATGGCTTAGGTGAAGTGTCGTACACCAATAAAGTAGGCTAGAAAAAAAGAAATGAGGATTTGGAGACAAGATAAGTGCCCAAAATTTTAAGAAGAAACAAGAAGAAATATTTATTTTACATATTGGTAAAAACATTACTTAGAAATTACATAAATGAAATAGACAAAACAAAGGTATAATTTTTTGAACTAGAGAGCAATAACTAGAATAGAGGAAATGAATTTATTTTCTAATATTAAAAGCAAAACATAAATTAAATAAAACCTTGATGTTTTTTAATTATGAATTTTCTGAATAAAAACTTACTTGGAGGGCTTGGATATTGAGGAGAAAATGTGAAAAATACTCCTTATGAGTCACCTACAACCACTAGTTAGATAGAAATAATGTAAGTAAAAAGAAAGAGAAATGGATTAAATAGATAGTAAGGGTGGATCCCTTGAAAAAAAATCTATAAAATATGCTAACTAAAATTCTACACACTCTCAAAAAAATGTCAATAAGATGATCTTAGCTCTAATATCATGAAGGATTTATCTCAAAAATAATCATCAATGACATAGTATGAAAGTGTGAAAATAAATAAATAACAAGATAAGTTAACTCTCAAGATGCAAACCATAAATGAGACAAAATTTTTAAAGTAGAAAACTAAATATATTAGAGAAAACCCAGGTGATCTTACTAGAAGGCTTGCAACCAAACTATCCAAAAGTATAACTTTGAATCAAAAGCTCAAGAGAAGACAAGAAATAGATATATTATTCTAGTGACAAAAATAGGAGAGGAAGGGATAGTTTATAGAGTTAGTGGAGGAGAATGGGAGTTCCAAAGAACCCCATTATTACCTTACAAACCTCATAAGTGTGTGCCACTTGTGTTCTAGTCTATTAAAAAGTTCAGGGAGGTGTGTGCCATGTGAGGGAAGGATTTACTCATGCAAGTAACTCCTAAATACTAAAGAAGAACAAATAGGTAACACCTCATGAAATATATATTTATGTGAATTAATAATTGACATAAAATAAAATTATTCACACACAAAAAGGGAACTTAGAATGAAATAAATTATCCTAAATAAAGGGTAATTTTAACAACAAGCTGCTAGATTAGGTTGTAGACTAAAAAAATTCTAAGATTTAAAAGAATTATATGAGGAATAAGGCATACTATGTTTGTAATAAGTGAGATAATAACCTAAGTCATGATGATTATGAGAGTATTTCCTAAGGGAATATGGTGATAATAAAAATGAAATGGAATGACGTGTTGCATTCAAAATGTTTTTTCATGTAAACTCATAGCTAAACAACCATTAAAAAAAATCTGATGTTAAAGACAAAACATAAACAATAAAAATGAAAAGAGGGAATATTATAAAAAACATTGAGGTGTAAAGATTGCACAAACTCATTGAAATCCTTACCCTTTAAAGTTCATAATTGATAAGATCTATTATTAATGTCCTCAGTCACTAGATATGGGCCCAAAAAATTGGGCTTGAATTTAAAATCATCTCCCTTCTTCTTATTTATGATACAATCTAGTGTCAAGATAAGGTCTCCTATTTGGATTGGGCATTCATGAATATTTTTGTTTTATTATTGGCACATACAATCCATGTACACAATGTGATTTTATGCAGCTACAAGTTGATGTTCATATAAGATGCTTAAATTCTCTATCTATGCATTCTTATATTCTTCATTATCAAGGAAACCTTGAAGAGAGACATGTAGTCTAGGTATTTCCACTTCAAGAGGAATAGCTACTTCAAATATGAAAACAAGGGAATATGGGGTTTCCCCATGGGCATAAAAATACTCATTCTATAATCCCATAATGTAGATTAGAGTTGAAAGTGTCAATATATTTTGTTGTCTTTGATTATTTTGACAAGGATTGACTATAGGGTATTATTCATAGTCTCAGCTTGGTCATTGGACTGTGGATAGTGAAGAGATGTTGTGTGGTGAGAGAGAAAATTTATTTCATAATTCACGCATCTTAGGATTATTGAAAGGGGACTCATTATCCATCATGATGACCTATGTGATACCAAATCTATAAAATATCTGATTTAAGATAAACATGGTGATCATAGATCTAGTAATGATTGTCAAAGGTATAACCTCTACCCACTTAGTGAAATATTCAATGGTTGTGATAATGAAGTGATGGCCATTTGAAGAAGTAAAAGATATCTTGTAAACTGAGTATAGCCCCCAATTAGGGAAGGGCCATAAATTAAAAATGGTCTAAAGTGCCCTAGGAGGAATGTGAATATCATAAGAGAAGTGTTAAAACTTATTTAATTTCTTTACATAGTCGGCATCAAGCTCAAGAGTGGACCAGATGTATCCCATCCTATGGATTTTATGGTAAATTATGTGGCCACTACAAATGCCATAGTGATAGTGAAAAATTACTTTTTGTGACTCCTCTTGATCAACACATGTTAGTAACATGTTAAATATTTAAAATAGGGAGCCTATTCAAAAATGACATATTTATATTTAATGATGTAAGGGTGATACCTCTATTTTTAATTAACACCCTCAGGATAACTATAATAAATTCAATAATTCATGATATCACTACACAAGGAGATGAGATCATTATAGGTTTATTTATGTAGAATATCAATTCATCAAGAATATTGTTATATGTAATATCAGTAAATTCTATTGTAGAATTTGCCAATGAATCAGCAATAGTATGTCTTCGAATGGAATTTTGGTTGACATATGTCAGATAAAACTCACTCAAAAGTGGGATAAAATTCCCATATTTTTGATAAAGGGATGGTTGGTTTAAGAAAGTTCATAAAGATTGTGAATCACTATAACACTTGTTTCTTAGTTAATAATGTAATATCATAACCTTTTGGTTATGAAGACAATGGCCAAACACTCTTTTCCTACTTGCATATAACAAGTAGCATAATCAATTAGAGTGTGGTTAATAAATTATATGGCTCATTATTTTCCATCATCATTCTCATGGACCAATATATAGGTGAGAGATACCTTAGTTTCCCTTATGTAAAGTATGAGGTTTATTTCAGGCTTAGGTGCTATGAGTGTTTGAGGAGACATTAGAAAACATTTTATCAATTCAAATGTGTCATGTAAATCCTTCATCCAAGTCAAACCACTCTCCTTTTTTAATAAGTTATTAATGGGATTAAACACCTAAGTAATATCAGGTAGAAACCTATGAATTGACCTTAATTTCCCTAAAAATGGTTTGATTCTTAGTGTGTCAATAGGGGTGTCATGTCTAAGATTGAACAAATTTTGGTTGGGTCTATGCTAATTCTACACTGGTATATAGTTTAACCTAGTATTTTTCTACTTGTGATTCTAAATGCACACTTTTTAGGATTAAGGGTGACTCCATACTCGATAAGTTATGTGAGAATGGTAAGCAAGATCTCTAAGTGGTTGATTATTCTTCTTTCATGTCCAAGAATATCATCAATTTCAACCTCTACTAAACGATAATATCATTAAAAATATGGGTCACATCCATTTCATTTGTTTCCCCAATGTTTTTAAGCCCAATGTACATGACTACATAGTGAAAAGTTCCTCAAGGTGTAGTAAAGGAAGTTTTTATTTGCTATTCTTCCAAAATTCAAATCTGATTATATACAAAGAAGCCATCTATGGGGGAAAGCAATTCATTACCTAAAATAGCATCAAAATTAATATCAATGGAGGGAAGATGGAAATCATCCTTAGGACATGATTTATTTATATCATGGAAGTCGATGTATATCATTTTTTTTTTGTTATTTTTGAGAATGAGGATGATATTAGAAATCCATTTAGAATAGTCTATGTTTTTTATAAAACTTACTTTGAGATGTTTTATGACCTCTTTTTTATCATTAGTGCAAGTTTGGGTTTAAATGGAAGGAGAATTTGTTCTACAAGTTTTGTATCAAGTATAGTGACCATGTTATAGATAAATATGTTAGGTCAGATCCTTATCAAGTCAGAGGCTTTGAAAAGTTTAGTAAAAAAAATATTATGGTCTTCTACTTCTTTTGGTGAGAATGAAGGACCCAATTTGAGGATATTAGGGCTTGCTTCGATCCTTTTGTTAATAGATATGGTGTCCAAAATTACGAAAACATTATCCTATTCAAATTATTTTGGAGGAGGAAGATTAGTATCTTAATTTTCAATGCCAAATATGTCAAACTCTTCATTAGAAGAGATATAATCATTGATATCATAGTAAGAATCAATGTAATCAGACCCTAGGGCACACAAAGGATAATAAGTGAATGCAAAGCCCTTTTTATAGTGCAATAAGGGAAGATAATTATATACTCATAATAATTATAAGATAGATTCATCATTTTAATCAATGTAAATACTAGATGAGAATTTTTCTTTCCAATATACATAAGGGATTGGTCATTTGAATCCTTTTGGATAAGGGGTACAAATCTAAAAAATACTATGAAATTTAATTTTAGAATTATCAAATGGGGATAAAGTGGGAAGAGGAACCAATCATAGAATCAAAAAGTTAGTTACTTTTTGTAAGAACAACCTCCATGTAAATAAAATCAAAGTCCTTACCAACCTCATGTACTATTATTTTATAGAGTTAAATATGTTTATATTTAGTCTGGTAGAATTCTAAGACTCGTTAGTCACTAACTATGAGTTACCTTAGATATTTAAAATTTTAACAACTAGTATTTTTTCAATAAACATACCTAATAATAGGGTTTCATATTATTCCCCACTATTTATACATTTCAAGTCTAATTTGAAACCACAAGGCACGATCCTTCCTCCAAGGGAGATCAGGATGACCCCTAACCTTGATCCAAGATGAGATTCTCCCCATCATATTTAAGGTTGTATTATTCATTCATGAAGGATAAATCATCATATTTTTACAAAGTTTTATTTGGTCTTCCAATATCTCAACCATGAAAATGTCAAGTATGCTAGCTAGCCTCTCCTAGCCTTTAGTGTCTTGAGATTCGGTAAAATTATATGTTCCCAATCTGTGAGAGTCAAAGGAGAGTGTAAAGGATTGATCCTTATCCAAGGTACTAATAACATTATTTATAGACTTAGTCAATATGAATATCATTATTGTAGGGGTTTTGATATTCAATTTTTTGGTTAAATTTATACCTTTGTATTCAATATTTTAATTTGATAGGATTTTTAGGATCTCTACACCCCATTTTAAGATGAATAATTTGGGCATTTGGGTATATTTAAATTTAACTAGATGTGGTGGTTTTGCCACACCATTGGTTTGAAAGTGATAATCAATGTGTGACCCAAGTTTATATGTGTGGTTAGTTGAAAGGTGTTAAAGGGCTTAGGGTCCAATTGGGAAACAAAGACTTTATCCAAATAGATGAACCTAATTTTATGGAATAGGGTATAAGGTAATTCCTTCATCATGTGGATCCAAATTCTACCTAATTCCATGTTATAATTCATATTTTTATCAATTACATAAAATTTTGTCAACATAGTATTGGGGCCAAAAGTGACTAGAAGCATGATTGATCCTATTGACGTAGACTTGAAGCTATCATAACCTTGAGAAGTGTTCCTATTATTAGAGAAATTGATTTCTACATAGCCAATTTTATATATAAATCAAAAGGGGACTATGTTTAAAATCACCATGTCAATCAACCATTACTCTCTTTAAATAGTTTTTATAGATAAATACTTGTAGATATAAATATGGATCTCCACTTTTGGTCATTTCAACATCTGGGGGTAGGATCCTAAGGTCAAATAATTTACCAACATCCCTTGAGTTTTGTATAGGTGGTAACATGTCCAAATCAATATGAATAATCTAATCATGTGGTGGAGGTCTGACACTAGCTAGGTGATCGAATCCTAGGGCATCAAGTAATGTCAAATGATGGGCATGATAGTTTTTGATAAAATATAAGAAATAAATATGGTATAAGGTCTTTTGGAGATCAAAAATTAAATCATAATTTCACATAAGATTGGGGATGATTTCTGTAGCCAAGAAATTCTAAATTTAAGGGTTGTGGGATATTATTATCTTGTACAAGTAATGATATTTTCATCTTATTCAGTCTCTAACTCCTATAATGATTTCTTTTCCTTGTGGTCCCAATTGGGAAGTCACATCATGGTTGATTGTGCTAGAGTTAGATGCATCGACATCATGAGTAATAACTAATAGAGTTTTATTATTTTGGTTACCCTATGGCTAGTTTTGGATAATGTGTCACTAATGGCCTAAGATGGGATTTTGATAGATACCTAAGTTGATATTTTATGGTGCCACTATATTATTTGATATGGTTTGAGGGTTTCTATTAGAATTCACAAATAAAATATCTATAGATTTTTACCATTGGTACTCAAGGAGTATTTGAATGAACTTGTTACACTCCCTGCGGGAACAAGTATTATGCCCATTGATTCTATGGAAGAGGTAGTAAACATTTGGATCGTAATACCTAGGTCTCTAATTTTGTTTTTATTGACCAAATCATTGTGGGTTATTTAAATGAGGGAATTATTGATTTCGATATTATGGATAATGGTTAACATGTTGGAGTTGGTTTGGAGGCATATTTTGAAATTATGTTCTACAAGGTGGAGGATAAGTAAAATCAACCACATGAACAATCGATTGAGTATTCTAGTTCCTCACACCTACATATTTTTTGTTATTATTATTGTTGTTCATGGGTTGAGGAGGATTGTTGTCAATAATATTTGGCCTCTTATTTTGGTATATCACACCATTTGCAGTAGAATTTTGTTTTATATTTATAACCTTAGGACCTTGGTTATAGGAGAAAATTTGGTTAGAGTTTTGATAACCCCCATTGTTCTAATTTACAAAAACTACATTTTGATTGGTCTCATGATTTTTACAACCACCATAAATGGTCTTATGTTGAATTATTAGATCACTTTCAAGTGATTGTTCATAAGACATGTATGGGAATTTGTAAATGTCTTCTCTTGTTTCCTCATTTCCTTGTTTGGTGTGCTAAAAGATGATTATAAGACTTATCACCATTTTATGATAAAGTGGGAAGTGGATTAGTATTGTTCTTTCTTGATGTGAGAAATATCTCTTATGTTAGTCTTAAGGATTTTGTTAAAGTCAAAGGATTTGACAAACTCAATCTTGATTTGGTGAAAGGAATGTATAAACTCCTCAAGAAGGAAATAATACCAGTTCAAAGCAACTCCTTCAAGGGTTTTGGTAATAAAATTTCAAATACCCCATCCCAAGGTAAGAGATCTCGAACAAAAATAACATATTACTTGAGATGCACATTGGGATCTTCTTCTCCTTTGAATTTATGGAGGTCAAGTAGGGGATGAGGAAAAATAATGCCTCATATAATATGATTGAAGGGCTCTGTCACATATTTAACATAAGTATCCATAGTATTCAATTTTTCCAAACTCATGGTGGAACGAGATTAAAGATGGTGATTTGGATAAGAAGTGGGTGAGAAAATTTTATAAATAAAATATGATTGATATACTAGGGTGTAATAATCTAGAAAACAATTATTCAACTAGGTGGACTTAGAATACATGTGATAGTAAGGTGGAAGAGAACTAAATGAAGGGGTGGGATGTGGTAGTTTAAAATGGGGTCTATATATAGGTGGTAAATTGGAGGTATATAATATGGTGATGTATTGATCACTAAATTTTTAGGAAGGGTGTAAGGTAGTGGCATGTTAACCACTACATTATTAGGAAGGGTGTAGGTATAGACACAATAATATTTTGAAAAGAAGGTTGGTTTAATGAATATCTATTAGAAGCTAGTAGGTTGGGGACACCATGAATAATGATGTCCGTAGGATATTAGTTTGAGGCATGATTGGCAAGAGGAATGTGAGATGGATAGAGTAGAGATTGGTAAGTCTTCATTAGAATTGGGATATAGGATGAATGGCCTTAATTAGAAGGATTAATGATTTACCATTGATTTAAAGAGGCTCGGTTATTCTGTAAATCATGAATGAAACTCATATCATTCGAGATGAGTTTATTTGGGGAATAAATAAAGGTGGCTCTTATGACCTCCTTAGAAGTAATATAAGGAGGTATGCTTTGTAGACCAGTAGTGAGTTAGTTTAGGTTAGAGGTATTTAAAAGAGATGTTGGGTGTTTCTCTTATGCATTGGTAAAGTGGGGATGCAGAGGCACATGTATATTACTTAGCTTATCTTCCCAATTATGGATACTATTAATGTACTAATCATAACCTACTACACTTTTGATATCCGAGATTTGAAAATTAACTACTAGTCTTGTGTAAATATGAACATCGATCCCATTATTTATTGTAAAGGACATGTTATTATAATTTGGGTGGTTTGTGGTGGTTTTAAATGAATCTCATCTCTCATGGATCACTACTCCTATTCTAGTTTCGTTGTTGAAGGGATGGTTTTGATACTAAGTTTATATGTTTTGTGTGGCATTTTATTCAAACTATTAAGGAAGGTTTCACCATCAGGTCTAAGACTCCTTAAATAGGTGTCATAGTCTATGGTTCTCTCAAATATGTCATGATTGGTCATATTAAGTGGGTATATAAACACTAAAATAATATGGAAGATATTAAAAGTGGATAAAAGAGAGAAAATGAAGAATACATAAAAGGATATCCCTTTCACATTGGGTTCACAAAATTTATACACACAAAAAGAGACATGCCAACATTGTGCACTTGAGTTTCAGAGCTCTAGCTAAGATATCTTATGAAAAGATGTTTGAGATGAGTAGGTCTAGGGATTAAGATAATTATTTTGAGCTATTAGAATATGGTTTTGTAAAATAAGTGGTAAAGGATGTTCCTAATGGTACCATAATATCTTTGCAATGTCATGTTATTCATTAAGGGTATTTAAATAAAGGGAAACATAAATCAAAGGTCTTTTAGTGTTAATAGGGACAATGTACTAGAGTTTTTGATCAATGATAGAGATGGAAAACTAGGTGTAGTTAGGTTAGATGACTCTAGGGATCTGATCAACTCTTTTAGGTTGTCCAATCAATGTCATTTGCAAAATAAAATGAAAATATGATGAGAATAGTCCTAAGGAGAGAGAAAAGAGGAGTGATAAAGGTATAAAATTGGATTGAATAGGGATAAATATGATCAAGTGATTCTATTCTACATGCTCTTACTCTTAAAGAATGTTAAGCTAGTTAACTATAAGGTGAGGGATGGGAGTAGAATGGAAAAACTTGTTTGTAAATTCTACATTGATTTCACTTGGAATGTTACTTCTAGGAATAAGATATCAAACCATAGGACACCTGATGTAATGAGAAGTGGATGCTCTATAAGAGTCATAGAATAAAAAAAAGATAACAATGGGATGGATTGCTTAAGTGTATAACTTTTGTGGGAACTTTTATGAAATATATACTTTTTTTTCTTGATGTGTTGAAGTAAGGTTTGTGTTTGTGCTTGTGTTTACAAGGCTTAATTGGTTATATCTTTGGATATGTTTAATAATGTTTTAATAAATTAAAGTAAATAATGACAATTGCTTAAAATTAAATTAATTTTCAATGATTGAAGTAAATATAAAATTAAATTCTCTTATTTTGTTATTTTCAATAAAATTTTGATGCATGCAATTCTAAAAATGATATCTAGACTGAGAGTGCAAGTGCTGATTTTTACCCATTTTCTAGATGTAAGATTTTACCTATATGAAAGCTAAATGAAATTTTTTTATAGTTAAATAATGAATAAAATTATTATTTAATCTAAGCTTCTCAATATTCAAGTAAAAAATCAGGATTTAAGCCCTAGAAAGTATGACTTCTAAGTATTCACAATTTATTTTTAGAAAATGAAAGCTACGAAAACTAGTTTTTTTGGTATTTTATATTATTTATTTTTCTAAACTAAATGATTTATTTTGAAATTAATAAAATTTAAAATTTGTGATTTATAAAACATTATTTTATTAATCAAATGATTAAAATCACATCTAATATTGAAAACATTCTTTTATTTAGATTTTCTAGCGGGGTGTGTGTGTGTGCTTGTTTGTGAATGTACAACTTACTTAAAATTTAAAAATAAATTGTTTTAAAAATTTAATGCGATTTTATTTTTTATATAATTTAGACTATATTTTGACTTAAAATACATGATTTGAGATATTCTAATATGCAAATGTAAGCAATGAAAATATAATTTATATTTTTAGTGCAAAAGAAAGAGCGGAGAAGAGTTCATTTCAATTTATTTTATGTTTTCTGAATATAAATTATTAATATAATAAACAAATAATCCAAATATAACCTAATAAATCAAAAAAAAAAAAAGGAAAAAATCCTAACCTAATCAATGGTGACAATTACGTGAAGGATAATATTTTTATAGTGAGTATATCATCCATAGGTATGATAGCTCCTTGATTTCTCAATCACAATCTTTGGAACTATCAGACAAAAGAGGTAAAAATAAAATGAAGTGAGAGGAACATAATATTTCAAACAAGTGTAATTGAATATTTTCTTGACTTATCCTTAAAGGCAAACAATTGGTTATCAATTCTTAGATTCTCCACCCTAAACTTACGTAAAACAACATAAAGAATGATCACAAATTGAACTAAAATCTTGTCCAATCAAGTAGGATACACATCTATAATATTCAAAAGCTTTTATATCTAATGAAAATATTGGGTCAAAATCTCTAAGGAAAAATAAGGACTTGTAATGGAATAAAGAGGTTGTATGTAGTAGTTAACTAGAACTTAAACCAATTTTAGAAGAGGTGAGAGAGATAAAATTTGATAAAAATAAGGTTATTTCTGAGCTTGGCCATCATGAGGGTGAACACAAGCTTAAAAAGGGGGGGGGAGAGAGAATAAAAACATTCAATATATGTGAGAAGTGAAGTTCTGGAAGTGAAATTTAATATTTATGTGTATTGGGGTGAAACTACCCCTATTTATAGCTAATAGATTTGAAATCACCACACATGGTGACAAGACCTCCCTAGAAGATGACACATCTACAAAAAATGTAACACTTATGTCATAGTGGTTTATGAAATTGTCGTGTCATAACACCTTAAAGAGAAGCAATTTTTTCATGATAAAAGACAATTCTATAATTGAAACTGGTAGGTTCATTATTTTGAGGTAGCTTGTTTATTAAGACTAAATTGACTCAAAAAAACAAATTTTAAGGTTCAAAAGAAGTTAAAAGAGGCAATAAAATACATAATGACTGAGATAAATTTGGGTTTGAGTATATAAATAGGTGGAGGTCCTTGTATTATCATTGTATTTTTTTGAAAATTTGCACTATGTAATTTTTAGGTGCACAAAGTGAACACCCCTTATACACATGTAATGTATGCTCAATTCCATAGTTTCAAAATGATATTCATCTTATTATATGTGGATGACCCTCTATATTTAGTCAAATATGTTGTCGAATATCTATATTACTCATTTTAAATACATAGACTCATTATTTGACTAATTCATACTTCCATCTTTTCTCCTCATATAAAACCACTCCTTTAAAACAATCTTGTAGGCTAGTCATGTCTAAATCTTTTAGTTTCACTCATTCACTAATTAACAACTATTTTCCCAAATTCAAATTCATTCTTATGGGTCACCCTATACTTTTCACAAGACCCATTTGAGAAAATCCCCAAAAGACCACTATATAGGCACATTTTCTATCCATTTGTTCTTTAGATGGAAAGAGGCTCCTATAATTAGGAATTCAAAATATATTCTAATTTTACATTGAGAAGAAAATACCTATTCTCCCGAATTATATGTACATATTTAAAAAGTATCCCTAAGATAAGTTTGAATACAATAATAAGGTTAAAAATCATTATTTAAAGTACTTAATCACACTATGATTGCACTAACATATAACATTTCACTAGTATTTTAAACATACCAAAGTAGAATGGAAAAATTAAATGGATTTTGATCCCTTTTTAAAGTCTTTGTATGTAGGCAATGCTCAACACATGGGGTGTTAAGGTCAATATAAACCCCATCCCCTTACCTATTGTCCACATTTATAGTATTTATTCCATCTTTTCATTGAGTTAGGGTTCTAAGTAAATAATAAATCACACAAGGCTCCCATAGTGAAGCAAAGATATTTACATATACACATAGGATCTACAGAGGAAGTCACACCAATCAGAGTTTACTTAAATGAAAACAAGCCCTAAAGGATGCCAATGCATGCTACATACAATAATACAAGTTGGTCTATTTGAAAAATGATGGCCTTATCCTAGGATAAGGTAAAACCCTAGTCTTAATTCAGAGTAACCTCACATAGTCCCATTATTACTTTCATAGTCATTGTTGCAATCCTACAAACCTGAATTTTAACTACGTCATCTATCTCTTAGTAATTTCCTTTTTAGTACATTTTTTAAAATATTAAGTTGTAAATCAGTCATATATATTTATTTAATATCTTAGATATTATGATTTACTCATGTATATCTATTTATTATATTAATACCTTTTTAATCTCCAATTTAAATTTAAAAAAATGATATGTAGACAAGTAGTTTCATTATTATGCAAAGGCATATCAAAATAGGATTTCATTGAGATAGTTGATGTGGATTTAATGGAAAATAATTTTCATTAGCTTGTTGAAGTAGGTTTGGTTAGAAAATAGTTTTCCTAATTTATTTGATGCAATATTCATTTGAAAGTTATTTTCGTATGATGTTTGATGCTAGTTTCATTTGAATGCAATTTTATAGAGATGTATGTTGTCTATTTGTTCTAGAGCTGAAATAGGAATAAAAAATTATGGTAGATAATCTGAGCATAAATTTGTTAGGATTTATTGAGTTTACAAAAAATGTATTACAAATCCATATATATAAGCCTACATATGCTCATAATAGTCCTAAAAAATAAGATGAGCATATAACCAAAATATAATCTGTAATTTTCTAAACTATGGAATAATTTGATTAAAACATTATTTTACATAGTTTTAACAACTAACAATACTAATCTAAAAACTATGTGGGTTGTTATATAAATTAAAAGCCTCATTTACATAACAAAATTACTATGGTAAATTTATTTTAACGTCCCCCCCCCAATTAATTTATCATAGCTTGAAAAGTATAAGAGAGAAAACTTATTAATGCCTCAAACATATCATGTACAAGTTGTATACACATAATATTTTTAAACTTAATCAATTACTAATGTTTTTTATCTTGTAAGAAAACATCGAGTCTTAATCTCTCTAAGTGCATGCCTTAAGGGGTACATTGATAAAGAGGTGGGAAGACCAATTAGTTATCTGTAGGATTATTATCCTTTACTACCACTTGATATCTACACACCCATCTCCTAAAAACATTTCCCTAATCCTTGCCTCCTACTTTGCACCCTCCTCTAGTAATTTTACACCTTCATTAGCCCTTCCCTAAACTAAAACCATTTTTTATGGTTTACATTACATTTTCAGCCCCATCGACCTTCTACTCTAATTGATAAAACTTATTTAGGGTTTATGTTTGCCCCTGGCCGAGCTAGACCAAGACCTATTTTTTTTGTCAATAATGATAAAAGTTTGATTGGGTTGACCTTGTTAGCCTAAAATTTCGTAAAGGACTAGGGTTAGATTTGCCTATATAAACACATCCATTTCATCAATTTTAAGAGAAGAGAAGAAGAATAGATATATATTGTGCATCTACTTATTCACCATTCTACTTGAGGAACATAGCTTAGGGTTTCATATTTTCTTTGGATATATGGATCTTGTCTTGAGGAAAAGTATTTTGGATGCATTGATAGGTTATGTATCCAAGAGTTGATTTATCTTTGTCATCCTTACATACCAAAACAATCTATTATAAAGAACCTTGGTCAAGGGAGATATTGAGGCTCAATAGGTTGTTATTCAAATGTAAGTATTCCTAACTTTGTTCCTTCTTTGTAAGAGTAGATAGATATGTATTTGTACTTCTCTCCCATACATTAGGATTTTATATATATTGATGCGAGTATATGTCTTCTATGCATGCTTATTTTTCATGTTTAATACCCCCACTTTGTGCCACAAGCTTTGGTGAGCACTAGATTACATTTTTATTTATTTGTTATTAGTTTAGTGAATATGAAAACATATGACTTAGTTAGGGTTATTTCATAGTTTTGCTTGAGTGGAGGCTTTGGAACCCTCCCTAGTGATATTATTTTGGTAAGATATCCCTTGGCTAGGTCTAGTGGATCCATCTTGGTCATGACCCTAAATATCTAATGTATCCAAAATTGAAAGTGTAAGTAGGATTTATCTTCTCTGAGCTAGGATTGATTTATAGATCTACTGCATTTCCTAGTACATACATTTTGGTGAACCCAACGTGAATCTAATCCTTTTAGTTTTTATTTCACACCATCATTTTTATCACTTTATTATATTTTTCCATATTTTAGTATTGTATCAAACCAGTCGGTATATTTCTAAATTTTTATGTGTAGATTTAATATACAATCACTTAAAAAAGGACTCTATTCTATTTGTGTAGGTCTTCATTAGCTACAGGTTAATGGATCAAATAGATCAACATAATACTCTTCTTCAATTCTAGATTAGAATATAGAGTCAATCTGGTCACTTTTTCATCTAATTATATTTATCATCATATAAGTCAATGAATAGTGTCAAACAAGTTGACCTTGTTCTTTTTTCTTCTTTATCACATAGAGTTTTATAAAGTTGACCTAGTTTGCATAATTTGAAAGCAATAGTCAAGGAAATTCAACATAACATTGTAAATCTTAACCTTCTTCAATCCCACCAAGGTTCCTCTCTTTCCCCTCTCTATCATTTTATTAATTTATTTAGTTCTATTTTTCATAAGTTAGCAGTCTTTAAATTGTAACCTTATAGCTAACTAAGTCAACCTAGTCAACTTAGTTCTATATTTTCTCTTCTATTTGAGAGATATAGTCAACCTATTTGACTCTATTCTTAAAGATCTTACTTTTATATAATAGTATTGACCCATTCAAATTTATTTTATACCTTTTTCATACAATGTCATATGTACTAACTCTATACTATTCTCAATCAAGGAATTAACAACTATTTGCTAGTAATTAATTCATATCTCATTTTTCATTGTTTGTATGCTTAGAGTAATTCACATAGTCTAAATAGGTGATTTTTTAAATTACCAGTATAGTTACACTATTTTACTCTTTCGAACACACTACCAAATCACATAAAATTTAAAACACATTTAATAACTTGTCTTCCCAAGGCCTACCTACTTGGATTTAATCACCAAGGGAAAAGATGACTTGCTTTTCTATCCAATTATATATACATGGTTAATGGTATATATTATCAAAGCACTCGACACCCTTATTGTTTTAAGATTATGAAGTGAGGGGGTATGCCCCAATACCAGGCCAATACCATTACCAACACATATCCCTTTCAGCACAAATATCCTAAAACCATCCATAAATTGCCTTTTTAGTTCCCTATTTCATCCAACTCTCATATCACATTCAAATAAACACTTTATAATAATATAATAACACTTAAGATGACCACTTAGTTACCATTTAATTTTTATTTGATTGCTTGTTCTCTAATCATTTTGTGTTACATTATAAAAAATTGCATTGGCCAACATTGGTGCAAGGTTTTATGTTGTGTGCCCCATTTAGATCACTTATACTAATCCAATTATTTATGTTTTTGATTTCATTCTTACTTCATTTATCTTGTAAAAATTTTCCCTGTTTCATCACATTGTCATTCTAGTTGATACAGTCTCTTATAGAGTATATTTTCCCCTACCATCAGTACATAGTTAACCTACATGACTATGCATCCTTCTTATCCTAATTTATCTCCCTATCTACAATATAGAGTCAAATTGAATGAATCTATGTTATTATTTATTATTCATGTTATATAACACAATAAACTTGCATGACTTTGTATCCTTATCAACCTAGTTTATTCCCTACCTGTAATAAAAAGTCGACGTGATCAACCTAGTTTATCCCCTACCTGTAATAAAAAGTCGACGTGAATGACTATGTATTCTTCTCTACTTGCTAGGTTACAAAACATAGTCAACCTGTATGACTCTATATCCTTTTTTTATCAATTTTTCAAATGCATAAATATTATTAATAAAATTTACATTATTCATAAACCTTGAAATATATTCATACTAATAGGGTATATTGGTTTCAAGGTTTTTGAATAATTACAGGTTGGCAAGAAATTGTAGGTTACATTAATGAAAACAGTGATTGATGGAGTCATGATTGATGGCATAAGAGAGGATGTTAGTTTTGTAATCCAAAAGGTATATATAAAAACTGGTAAGTTTCATGTTGAAACTGGATACATTCCTCAGGAAAGAACTTAAAGAAACCCTTGTAAGAAGAACTCTATTATGGCTTGTCATAGGCTAAGGATGTGTTGTCATAATGTTCTTAAGATGTTAATTTTAATAGGATCACTATATTTTTTGAGATAAAAATATATAGAGAATAGAATGTTATATTAAATAATATTTCAATTGGTGTGATGTAAGTTCATGTAATAATCAATGCACAATCTATAGGAAGACAACAATTTTGTTGATACAGTTATTATCTTATATGCATAATCCAAGACAAAGATGTGAGTATGAACATGAGAAGTGGAATAGATATCAAGTGGATTAAGTATTATTATGATTTTATAGGAGAATAATATCAAGAGAGTGACCATTGGAAACGTTTGTAACCTTTTGAGTGTACACAATCAATTAAAACCCTTACATAGTCAAACCAAAGAACACAACATTTTCTGACTTGCATTGTTATGAGTATAAAAAGATTGGTAAATGTTTTATAAATTATTTGGAAAGGTGAAATGGTTTAGGACATACCTTGTATAGGTATTATATTTTTTTGAAATTACCTAGAACCAAATAATTGGATTTCAAACCTTACTCATCCTTACATAGTCCTTCAAAGAAGGTACAAAACTCTATATTTTACTTAGTTGAAGACAATACAGGATTGATCCATGGTTATAACCAAATTTAGAATGTGTATAATGTGAAAACAGACCTTGGGAAGGTATTATAACCATTTTAAACGTCATAAAACTCAATAAAGTGAATTTTTAAGCCTCTCGGCTTGTATAGTCATGAAACTAGGGTTTTCAAACTAAAAACACCATAACTCTTATTCCAATTGTGGGAAATTCCTAAAAATTTGTAATATTTCTAATTTTGTCATATATAAATGGAATGAAAACGTTTTTGTCTAAAAAAATATGGTATAGTATGGATTTAAGGTCTAAACAAGTGTTGTAGGGCTAAAAAGGCCTAATTGTGAAAGAGCTTGCAAAGGAAATGATAGTTAGACAAAGATTTAGAAGTTGAAATTTTAAGGAGCCATATAAAAATATAAATGGTTGTAAAATATGGTTTAATATATTTATGGAGACTAATATATTATTTAAACAAGGAGGAAAAGTGAAAAAAAGGCTACAAGTTAAGTGGTACCACTATGAGGTTGAGGTGTGTGAGTGAGTGTTGAAATGACAATGAGAGGTTGAGAGGGATAAAAACAAGTTTAATTTGGTCATGATAGATCCTCCATGATAACTTATTGTGTTTACAAGTCCAATGACATAATTAGGTGCTTCTACCTTATATTTGTGACTAGTGTGAATGAGAAGAGTGAGTTGAGTGGAAAGAGAAGTAATAGTGAATAAATAGACTGAATTGAGTTGAGTGAGATAATGGTTAAGGGGTAGAATGATAGTTTTGGATGAATCCATAGTGTTTGATAATAGGTTATATAAAGGAGACTATATGGCCTATGAACAAGTTGGAATACATCAATGAAAATTGATCCTTGAGAACAAAGCTAGGTGTTTGAAGTTGAAACCAAGATACAAATACAATAAAGATTAGTCCCAAGAAGATGTTTCTTGAGACTTTTCATAAGAACCTCTGCATCACACATTCTCACATGGATTTTGGGGAAATAGCTTATTTACGTCTCAACCTCTTCCATCTCTTTTAACCCTTTCTCATATTATGACCTCTTCTTATTTGATTTACTCAACCTCCATGCCAAGTATCTCTACTAACATGATAGGTTCAACATCTAGTGGGCCTTTTCCAAGACCCACTCTTCTCAATTCCTCCACTAGTTCATCACTTGCTACCTAGGGTAATCACGCCACTAGTTCTTCTTCTAATTCTTTTACTAGTGCATCCTTCGCAACACAATAAAATAATGCTAATAGTACCTCCTTAGATAAAAATTATTCTCAATAAACTAATAACACACATTCCACCACTCATAGTGGTACCCAAGCCACTAATACCCACACTAATGCTTCACATGTTGTGAATAATAGCACTCAAACCCATTAAATTTTATTACAAACTCTAAACCAAATGAATTATTTCCAAGCTAATAATGCCAAATAAATGATGAAAATGAAAAATCATATTATTCATCTCTGAAATCACCCAAAATAGGTTCTATGGGGAGTGCACAACCTAAATACAACCCCACCCCACCCCCTCCCTTAGGGATTCCCATGGAAATATTATCCCTCAACCTCCTCTTGTTAACAAAATAATCAAACACCTTCAAATTTTAACATATATATATATATATATATATATATATATATATATATATATATATATATATATATATATGATGTATTACCCCTACCATTAGCTATAACAAATTAACCAATCTTACCCTACACTTAAAAACATTTAAAAATCTATACAAAGATTGGGTCAAGTTAAATACTTTTGCCGCTACCAAGCTCTTAGAAAAAACCCTCTCTAAAGATACTTTAGATTGGTATAACCAGCTCAAATCTCATTCCATCGCTATTTTTTAATATTTAGTTAATGCTCTAGTATAAGATTTTAAAACGAGTGACTTCCCTAAAAATACCTTGGCTCATTTTATTAACTGCAAGAAATTTGAGATGGAACCATACTATCTTTCATTAAATGGTGAAAGACCTTGTCTAATAAGTATGAACACAACATGATAGATGATAACCTCTTTCATCTATTCACCAATTCTCTCTATCCTAATTTACAATATCATGTCCAAGCTCTTTTTCCACAAACTTTAGAATAGGCTATTGACCAAGCCAAGTGCCAATATTTACTCATGCATCAATTCGATCCATCCTAAGCTTATATGGGAACCCATATGCTCATAAAAAATTTAAACCATCATTCTACTAATGATGGTCTCACTTATTCCTATGATACCATTCATAATATTCAAGCTATTGTTCTCGACCATGCTCCAGAATAAAATTTCCCTATAAACCACACCCCTAATCCTCACTTTCCTTCAACAAGTAACATCAATGTTTATAAGCCTTTATCCTTGATAGAATTAAAAAACATCTACCAAGGCCTATTCCAAGAGAGATTTATCCCACTCATCCCATGAAATCATGGTATGATTGAAATAAATTTGGTTCGTTTCATTGTAGTTGGGGTCATTCTCATGAGACTTTTAGGTAATTATGTAACTTAGCTATGGATTTCCTCCTTGGTCCTAATTTCAGCCAAGATTCCCTAATTTATAAATGTCAACAAGCCTATGACATTGCCTTCAAATATCACAAATAAAAAATCCTAAATCAAGCTTTGAACTGGGCTAATGCTCATTTGGCCATCGACAAAGACCCTCTTCCAAATCACCAAGATAGTAATGATAAGCCTACTCCTTCCACCAATAATGTTGATAGTCTTATAGATCCAAATCCCAAAGAGAATGTGGTCAACATGACTAATATAGAAAGGGTAGTTTCCTTCATTTATTCTCATCCCACCCACACTCATAATTAATCTCACACCTTCTATGTTATCCAAGTTTCTTCCCCACCCACCTAACAAAGTTGGGGCAAGAAGACCTTATCTCTTTTGACAAACCAATTCCAACACCTCCATTAGATAACACTTCTCATACCACTTATATAAATTCTCCAACCTCTTTACCCATTTCCAATGATACTCAACCTCCTAATAACACTTCCTCAAATCTATCTCAAACCAAACCTACATACTCTACCTCATCTCACGATAGTCAACCCAATCCACTTGTCCTCCAATTAAACCTCCTACATTATATCAACACAAATTTACATGCAATTTTTCTCCTCCCTTTGAGGAAATCCTCCAACAATATGTACCTCTCTCTAGTTATAACAACCCCACTGGATTTGACATACATAAACATGAAATTTTTTATTAAACACATATACTATAAATAGAATATGCCACAAGAATCTAGACAGAGATCATATATAATGCTCTAAGTGATAACTGTAAATGATGCATATTACCTCATACATCATTGATAACTGACATCATAAGAAACATGTCATAATATAAACATGGAAATTAATTACAAATAGCCAGCCATTACTGGTACAATATACAACCACTGCTATCAAGCCACAGTAAATAGGTAATTTCAATTCATCATGATAATGTTTATAATAATAAATATAATATAATACAATGTACATAAATAAGATACATGGATCCTCAGAGCACGATTTCCCCAGACTCTCTAGTCTCTATGAAAATCTCAAGTGTCATCTCGATAGTAATATCATTGTGGGGAGGGAGATCATCATTTGAGCACTTTTACACACCAACCATGAACCAATGGTCCCCTCTGATGTAGGGGCATCACTCATGGAAACCAGAAGATTAAAAGTCTTATCAAATTCAAGTGAATGGAGAGTCAATAGTATTTTTTAATGTGTGTAAATAGTTTTATGAGTCTAAAATGCACTGTGAAATATTTTGAAAGTTCTTAAAGAGTGCCTAGATTGGTTAGAGATTCAAATTAAAGTTTCCTGCCAAATTACACAATTTGAAATTTTGAATGTTTTGGTATAGGAAGGATGTTGTAAGATTTTGTCAAAGGTTCATTAATGTTTCAAATGGATAGTGAAATTTAATAAAGACACTTAGGCCTATATACTTAGTCTTAAATCATACTTTTATGGAATAATCCACCTTAATGTTTGTGTCAAGGGAAACACTCTTACAAGTGGTTACTTAGAAGGTAGTTATGGTGGTTAGATTTAGTATAAAGTTGGTAGTTCTAGTTTGGGTTCAGTGGTGATATTGTATTCTAGGGAAGAAGGGCTCAAGATTCAAGATAATTAAAATGGTAACTTTTAAATTTTGATGAGATCTGAATAAGACCATGTTTCTTATATATTCACAGTGAAGATGAATGTATGATGATAGTTTTATGAAATAAGATACATTTTTTGAGGTTTATGATGATTGATTTACCTTTGGTGAGTTATTACCTTGTTTTTTAATGTGTTTTTGTTAATTCATTTATCAAGTTTCATCATATTTGGTTTGGAAAGCAAGACAAGCTTGTAGAAGTGTGTATGTGCAGGCAATGAATCCCAAAGACATGCAAGAGATGATATCCAAGTTTGTTTATGATTTATGTTTCATTCAAATACATGTATGAAGTTTTTATGAATATTTTAATCCTTGTTTCAAGATATTAAACCTCCCCTCGAGGTTAATATTTTCAAAACATGTTACATAGCTTGTAAGGAGTGGTTGTATGCCCAATTTGATCAAGAAAGACATAAAAAGTTGAGCAGAGAAGTTTATGCACACAAAGGATGATTGATAAAGGTAGATTGAGTGATTTTATAACCTTTTAAATCATTGATTTATTCTAAAAAAACCGTTTTAAGACATATCAAACCTCAAGAATGAATTTTCAAACCCTGTATTGTTTGAAATAAGTGCCAAGAAAAACCTAGGTATGTACTTCAAGAAATAAAAAGGTATAAAAGCTTGGATATGACTTGAAATAAATTGGTAAGAGGATTATTAATTTTTCCTAGAGTGTTGTATAGGTTTCAAATGGTCTAGACATTCACTTCATTCAGATGGATATGCAAAACCTGTGGAACCCTGTGACCATATACATAGTCAACTTAAACTATTATGTGAAATCAATCATAGAGACCTCCAAATGACATTATGATGATTTAAAATGGTTTAATGAAGGAAATAAGACCTTGTTCCATGGTTATTTTGATTTTATAATTGATTATATGACTACAACTTAAATTTGTTTCCTCTTGGTCTCAATCTGCCTGTATATAACCTTGTCTAGGGTTTTAAGATATAAATTGAAATTTTAAAAGATCAAACCACAAAAAAACTATAAAATTTGGTGGATAGTTAATTATTAATTTTTTTAAAACATATTTTAGGGTTTTTAATCTATTTTTGTACATGTATGTATAGGAGAGAAGGTTTGTAGGTGTTTTTGTACAAAGAAGGCCGAATAGCCCTAAACATGGAGTAATCAGTGATTGGAAAAGTGATTTAGAGATAGATTTTAACTTTGTAACTTTGTATAGGGATAGATTAATATAAAGGGTACTAGTTTCAGGTATTTGTTACTCTATATATGTTCATGCATAGCCATAAAAGTTAAATTTCTCTAAAAAAGGCTACTAGACACTTTGTGAAATAGGGTAGGAGTTGTGTGTGATAAAATAAATGCTATGAGGAGTGTTGATAAAGGATTTAGAAGTTAATGATACCCTAAGAAACATTAACAAGGAATTGGACACCACAAAAATAATTAGGTGAACATAAAATCCATTTCATGCAAGATGAACTAATAGGCATTGCCAAAGAAGAGTGCATAGTGAAATGAGGTAAAAAGTGAAGAAATTGAATCCCTCTACATCATTTTGGTAAAATAACTAGTAAAAGTTCCTAGTGGATTATGAGAAGGATTAACATCATGTGTTTCGAGGTGAATTCTATGACAGGGAACCAAGAATAGTTTTCCATGAAGAGAGTTAGTAGAGATCAAGAAGATTTAGTCAAGAATGTGGTAGACTAGGTGACACAAATTATTACACCATTGGTCATGAGGATGGAAGCCATTTATAATGATCTCAAGGAAAGAGTATAGAATTTAAATATAGAACATGTGTAAGGTAATGGAGGACAACATAGTCAAGAAGAACCTTTGTAACCAAGATCATTTAGAGAAGAGAGTGGAACAACAATCCAAGAGGTCATGAGGCCATAAAATTAGACTGTATTAGTTAAAGAGATCATGAGACCAAAATACCATGCATATGATGTAAGACCATTTGGATTTGATAGAGAAAGAGATAGTATAGAAGAGAAGTTTGTTTAGGAGTAGGTGTAAAACAAAGGGAAAATGTTACAATGTGGTGATTGATGGAGGAAGTACAAATAATATTGTATCTTAGGAGATGGTATAAAATCTAGAATTGAAGAGGATTCCACATCCACGTCCTTACAAGGTAACATGGGTTCAAGAAGGAAATAAAATAATGGTGAGTGAACAAAGTTTGGTTGAATTTTATATAGGTAGATATAAGGATAGAGTTTTATGTGACATAATGCCCATGGACATTTTCCATTTGCTGCTATGGAGGTTATGGTAATTTGATAGGAAGGTTGTTCATAATTGGAAATAAAACATTTTCACAATAGAGAAAGATGGGTGGACACATGTTATTTTACCTTTGAAAGGTGATATATGTAGCATGGAACAAAGAGTAATTTTAATAGTAACCAAACAATACTTTGGTAAGGTATTTGAGAATATGATTTTGATCAAAGCCCCTAACAAGAAAGATAAGACAAGCTGTCTTGAGATGGTGAGTATGGAAAGGTATGAGTCTACAAAGTTGGACATGGAAGATGACCAATAAGAGAGAATATTTTTGGACAAAGTCACTAAGTTGGATAGAGGAAGTGATCTCTATGAGAAGACATTGGTAGCAAGATTGAAAATCAAGAGTGAGGGGATCAAAAACCAATAAGGTAAAGAGTGTAAAAGGAGAAGAGGGGAAAAAATATAGCTGATATGAATGAGAATGTCTTAGAAATTACACCAAACAAGAAAGGTAGTTAAACAATCAAGTGTATAAGAAGGTAGTGCAAGAGAGGGCCAAGAAGGCTCCAAAATTTGATGCTAAAAATGTGTTTTGTGATGTATATATAGGTTACATAGAGGCAACCACCAAGAAAGTCCTAGAGATAAGAAAACTAGAGGAGATTGAGGTCAAAGAAGATAGGACTGATGTTATACAGCCTAAAACTCATCAAAGAATACAAAATAAGGAGGGACAACCCTGCCTAAAGATGCAAAACAATACAATGGAAAAAGGTGAGAGAGAAGAAGATGCAACATGCATAGATACTTTTAAGTAGTAGATGAAAACAATAGTTGAATACTAGATAGAAGAGACAATAATACAAAATCAAGAGTCAGAAGAATTCCATGTACATAAGGAAGAACAAGTTCATGACAAGGAGTATCTCAATGAATGTAAAATTAAAAGTGACAATTAAACTATGAAATGGTAGTCAAAAAGAATAACTAGGAGCATGTTAAGTGAATAAACTTCATGCAAAATCAAGGATCAAGCAAATGTTGTGTGGGAGAAGGTATGTGTCACTCAAGGTAGTGTAAATCTCATTAATGAATTTTTATTCTTATGTGTAAATGAGAGTGATCTTGCAAGGGACAAGTGGAAAGAGTGTAAGAGACCACATCAAGAAGATGGGTAGCATGAAAAGATCAATAAAAGGCTATGAAGATGAAAAGAGGTCAATAAAATACTATCAAAGGACTAAACATGTATACAAAATAATAAAAAGATAAAAAAGCTACATTCATGAAAGATATTGAAGTTTGTGCTTTTTATGTTGACTCTTTGCATAGTGGTAGATCTGTAGTATACAAAGGTGATGTGTGGAGAGGTCAAAATGAAGCTAGGTATTTAGTAAATTAGGGATATGGTAATGATTTTTATGTTTCTCAAGTCTTGGAGAGTGACAAGACAATCATGTCCAAAGAAGCCATATGGGAGATTGATGGTGAAGACACAAAAAAAAGTTTCATGTTGATTTGCTAAGACAAGACACTGAAATAGAGGTATGTGATAGTTTAGAAGCTATATCTTATAGGATATAAAGAATAGATAACACACTACATCATGGTATGAGGCATGAGAATGATTACAAATAGTTGTTATACATTGATTTGCATAGAAAAATACATTGTTTATTGTTTAAAGAAGAAATATCAAGAGAAGGTGACATAAGTCAAGACCAAAGTAGTTGGAATGAAGCATATGAGTTGAATAATCTAGGAAAAACAACATAACTTGACCCTCACAATGTCAAAATGAGGAAATATTCAGCCATAGTGCAAGCTAAGCAGTTGCAACACCTTAAGGTATGAGCCACAATCTACATTCTTATTCAAAGCATGCGTATAAGGTTATAAGTCACTAGAATCAATAGGTAAAATAGATGAAATAAGGAATAAATTTTTTAAAATTTCATGATATAAGCATGATCATACAAGAGAAATCATAAATTGAAGCATCAGAGATAATGTGCAAGGTTACAGTAGTTGTTTAAAGAAGAGGAGTGATTTGGATGCAAGGTGAAGAAGTAAGTCATTGTAAACAAGATGCTAGTTTGTTTTGTTCCATCTTGATTTTATAAGGTTGAAATAAGACGATAGGAGTAAAAAAAATCAATAAGACAAGTTGAAAATATATAACATAAGAAGCATTTTTGGAATTGGAGAAAGAGGAAGAAGCAGTAAATAGAGCATATCAAGCTAGGAGTTCAATTTCTCAGTTCTAATCATGCATATGATAAGAATTTCAAAATGGCATAGGTATGATAATAATTTTTATTGATTTAGATGAAGCAAGAAGGATGAAAAAAATCATGGAAGAATCTAAAAAAAGTTTAGGTTGGGTAAATTAGTTACCTCAAACCAATTTAGCTAAGGCAACATGCATATTGAAAAGCAAAGGAAGGAAGATACTTGGAACTAGTAGCATGTCAGGTTTGAGAAGCCACACTTCATTAAAGACACTACATGGAAGAAATACAATGACATAAAATATATAAGGAGTAAGCTAGAAATAATCATGGACATAAAACTCTCTTTGAGTTTGACTTTTCTTTTCCCCTTGGGAGTATGATGTACGGGCATCACTCATGGAAACTAGAAGATTGTAATTCTTGTAAAATTCAAGTGAATGGAAATTCAATAGGCTTGTTTAAGGTGTGATGTTATTTTTAGGAGTCTAAAATGCACTATTAAATACTTTACAAGTTTTTAAAGACTGCCTAAAGTGGTTAGAGATTCAAAATGGAGTTTCCTACCAAATTGCACAATTTGAAATTTTAAATGTTTTGGCATATGAAGGATGTTGTAAGAGTTTTTAAAAGGTTAATTAAGGTGTAAAATAGATATTTAAAGTTAATAAATACCATTAGGCTTATATATTTAGACATAAATCATACTTTTATGGAATAATCCACCTTAATGTTTGTATCAAGGGCAACACTCTTACAAGTGGTTTCTTAGAAGGTAGTTATGGTGGTTAGATTTAGTATAAAGCTGGTATTTTTGGTTTGTATTTGGTTGTGATATTGTATTCAAGGGAAGAAGGTATCAAGACCCCAGAGAATAAAAATGGGATTTTCAAAATTTGATGAGATCTGAATATGACCCTATTTCTTGTATATTCACGATGAAGATGAATGTATGATGATTGATTTGTGAAAGAAGATACAATATTTAATGATTTTTATGATTTATTTACCTTTGGTGAGTTCTTAAAGTTTTTTATAATGTGTTTCTATTAATTCATTTATCAAGTTTCATGATATTTGGTTTGGAGAGCAAGACAGGCATGTGGAAGTGTGTATGTGTAGGCAGTGAATCCCCAAAACGTGCAAGAGAGGATAGAAGAGTTTGTTTATGATTGATGATTCATTAAAATAAATGTTTGAAGTTTTTAAGAATATTTCAATCCATGTGTCAATATAAGAAACCTCCCCTTTCATGTTAAGTTTTTCAAAACAATGTTACATAGCCTGTAAGGAGTGACTATATGCATCTTTTGATCAAGAAAACCATAAAAAGTTAAGTAGAAAAGTTTTTGCAAACAAATGGTGATTGATCAAGGTGTATTGAGTGATTTTGGAACCTTTAAATAATTCATTTAGTGTTAAAAAATGTTTAAAGACATATCAAACCTCAATAATGAATTTATAGACCCTGTATTGTTTGAAAGAAGTGGAAAGAAAAACCTGAGTATGTACTTCAAGAAATAAAAAGGTATAAAATCTTGGCCATGAATTGAAATTAATTGGTAAGTGTTTGATTCATTGTTAGTAGAGTTTTGGAAAGGTTTAAAATGGTATATACATTCATTTCATTCAGATGGGTATGTAAACCCTATGGAATAATGTGACTGTATACACAGACAACCTAAACTATTGTGTGAAATCAATCATAGAGGCATCCAAATGATGTTATAATGATTTTAAAGGGTGTAAGGAAGGTAATAATACATTTTTCCATGGTTTGAATCATTTCAAAATTTATTATAGGTCTACAACTTGAATTTGTTTCCTCTCGGGCCCAATTTGCCTGTACACAACCCTGTTTAGGGTTTTAAGATATAAATTGAAATTTTAAAAGATTTAACTATAGAAAAACCATATAAATTGGTGGATATTTAAGTCTTAATGTGTTTTAATATATTTTATGGGTTTTAAGCTATTTTCATATGTGTACATATAGGAGAAAAGGTTTGTAGGTGTCTTTGTACAAGGAAGGCCTAATAGCCCTAAATAAGGAGTAATCAATGATTATAAAAGTGACTTAGAGATAGAGTTTAACTTTGAAACTTTTTAGAGGGATAGAGTAATATAAAGGGTACTAGTGTTAGGTTTTTTTAATCCATATATCCATGTACATAGTCGTATAAGTTGAATTTCTCTAAAAAAAGGATACTAGACACTTTGTCAAACAAGGTAAGAGTTGTGTGTGATAAAGGATTGAGAGGTCAATGAAAGCATTAGAAACCAAAAAAGTAATTAGGCAAACATAAGATCCATTTCATGTAAGATGAACTAATAGGACATTGCCAAAGAAGAGTGCATAGTGAAATGAGGTAAAAAGTGAAAAAAATACATCCCTCGACATCACCTTACACTAATATCATAAATAAATGGCCCTGCCTTCATGGATGAGTAGATTGTGATGGAGAAGAAATTTAAAAAGGCAAGGAAATACCCATGTGTTGTATGATTTATAAAACTAAACATGCAGTGTATCATACAAAACTCATTCTATTGCAAGATATCACATAAACATTTAAATCATACACATGAAATGACAATGTCTCAATAAACATACTTTGATCAAAGTTTTCAAGAATAATAAATAATAGCGATCTATAAATTAGTTAAAATTCATACACACCACTTGATCGGATTGCCTTCATCTATCATTGTGATACTAGTAAGCTAGTGAAGTCTGTCTCACTCTTTACTCAGTATTAGCAATATAGATTGGTCAAATATAATTTTAACCAAAAGATTCATACAATTTATATCTTACTAGCAATCATATTATGTTAACATGTTAAACATAGGAGTAATCAAAGCATACATTTATTTCATCAAATGTATGAATGAATCTTACATTATTATCCATCTCATACTAAAAATAATGACAATAGTTTATACCACCTAGGTAAACTACATATTTAACTATAGATTTCAACTATCACAATTAGTTTCTAAACATACTACACCCTATGATGACCCATATTACCATCATCTAGTATTGTAAGACATAACTACTAGTTTTCCACAATCAGTCCTATGAAGTATTCTTAAATATATGAAAACATAAGCTTCTATTCAAACAACTAGATATAACATAACAAGTCAGATTTTATACAAAATAAAAAATATTCTATCCTAGCATTTGTTACACTCTCAAAGGTTGTGTGCACACATACATAGACTCTTGTTAATTATCACAAAACATGTTATTCATAGTAATAACCAACATGCATACATTTAATCCATCAAACGTATAAATATATCTAGACATAAAAATTATAGTTTATTCGACTCAGGTATAACATACATTTAGATTTTAGTTTTCAAACATAATAGACTCTATAACATCCCATAATATCATAGTTTATTGTATATTAGCACACTACTCAATCATGAACTATCAATATTACAATTCCAAGAAACAACCATCCAAAAATTATATATAATAATCTAACAAGTATGGTTTTATACCATCCAGGTATACCCTTTGGTTAAACTATATAATCCAAATTCCATAAGTAGATTCAATATAGTACAGTCTATACAATTATTAGGGTCCATCATTACACTATTCAATCAATTAGTCATAATTCTCACAAAATCATAGGCCTTGGTTTAAACAATTTGTTATATTTTTAGAGGTTGTACTCATATGCTTTATAGTTTTATGTTCCCCAAGACCATTTACCTTAGTTTAACCATTCATTTAGTTATGGATATATGCATATGTCCCAACACACCTATATATATGATTTTTGATATGAACACTCAAGTCCATATACATATATATTTTATATATAAATACCCTCATATATATTAACTATATTCATATTATGTTTCACATAAAAGTAATTACCAGTGTATAACTATGGTTTTAAAAGTTCAATAATCATTTGAATGCTGATCACTGACTTAGTCATTAGAACTTTCCTATTGATAAGATACATTGACAATCTCTTATAGATACATATTATCATAGGCAGAAAACTATTTATACCAATATCAAATCTCCATTAATTATAACACTCAAACACTCACACAGTTTCTTATACCCATCTATGCATATTAACCTGTGTATTTTGTTACAAATTTATTTCCATTGACTTATTGTAAATACCACTTACACACACAAAAGGACTCCAAACACATTGGATATGGCAAAGATATTGCTAAATATGAAAATCTATGTATAGGTACCATATGTAAAGCATTATCGATAGATTCATATGAACTATATTATTTATATATGTATGTTTCTATAGTATCGATATTTTATGCCAATTTCTAAAACACGTGTTTGTTTCTAAATATTCTAGTATATCATGTTGTACTGTGTAGATTTAAGGAATTGTAATCTATATCGTATGACTATATAACATATTTGATAATACTATATCGTAACTATGATAATATATTACTATATAGTGATTTTGTTACATGTATATATGTGCTCTATTTTGAGACTGTTTAATATAACATACTATCCCTGGATGCTCTAAACTTGTAACAACATATAATTAAGGGCATCTTAATAGCATAATTATATTACATTAATATACTAAATACTTATATATTAATGATTATAAGGTGTATACCAAGTTAAGGCAAACTCCCCTTATTTAAATTAGAGAATAATATATACACTTATATGTTGATATAACAACCCTGCTTTATAAGGTGAATGTTAGATTATATGTAATAATCAAATTTTTATAAAAGTAGATATAATAACAAAATAAGTACATTGCACTTATAATGTTTACATATAATCATTATATAAATAGATGGCAATCGGTATCCTCTATGACACCTATAGCGAACTTTCTTTATATAAAATAGATTGACACCTATTACATAAAATCATTCTCAAGATGTAATCAAAGTGAATCGACAATGTTACTTGCAAGGAATCGAATCTAGGAATCATTGACATCTAATCATAATATATGTGTTGATATATATACATAAAGTGCTTCCTTTTTGTTCGTGGTATACATACTTTTAGGCTAGTAATATCACCATTGTATACTATATATAAACTTATGTTGGGACTTGATAGAGCATATTAATTTATATGTTTCATTATTATAGAATCTATTTTTTATATGTTTTTATTCTGAAAGAAACATAGAATCATAAGACACATCAACATCCAAGACTAGGTTTCTGTCAAGTTCAATAATTTCTCTGTCATTTAGAAATTATAGAACTATGTCATGCCATATAGAGTCTAATAATTTCTAGCACATATATACTAGGTATGTAATTTGTATCTAGTTTTGAAAATATCACTCAACAAAATAAGCAATGATATAGAAATATACTCTATACCTAGTTAATACTGTATTTACACGATTGCATATTAGAGTATATTAAATATTTAAAATACCACATGAATTAAGTATTTTTGAATATAGTCACTACATACTATACTAAATCTCCTGCATATTGTCAAATACAATTCTAGCCTAGTCTAGTATAAATTGTTGTATGTACATATTTGTTATTTAACACTACAATAAAGGAAGTATATTCCAAAATTCATATACCAGAATCCATATTACCATATTAACCAGATTTCAACTCCTATCTGATGTATACACATCCTTGACATACCAATGATATATCCTCGACAGTGATGCTCCATGAATAAAGATGCAGATCGATGATACAGGGATAGACTAATGATATCATCACTGATTTATGATATATAATACTTATCAATATTATTTAATATGAAAGAAGTAGATTGCTACATATTTTATAATGCTACATTCGATTTTATATATTACTGCATCACCTAATCGCCGAAATCGTTTGATTATATTTTCCTTGCCTAAGTGATAGTATAAATTACTAACAAGAACCAACCTTTAGATCATTAATATAGTAAGAAATTAGCAAAATTAGATTTTATATATAAACAATAATTTATTAAAAGTTCATTTACTATATAAGGTAATCTCGATAGGTTTCTAGGAATGTTAAATATTTCACACATAAATAAATTAACATAACTTAATTGTCATAGGCATCCTGCGGTTCCTTCCACTTCTCTCCATTTTCTGTCTCTTTTTCCTTCTTCACTTCTACTCTCCAGTGTTCTCCTTCCATGTTGCACTCCACCCATTTTTTATTTCTTATTATTTTTCCTTTTTAAGCTTTTCTTTCCTTTATAATTTTTCTAAATATGGCGTGAATTTTTTTTTAGGGCTATCTTCTCCTTTTATTTATTTTATGCCAGGGTTTTATCTTTTTGATTTTCTTCTAAATTTAAAACTTTCCTCTTTTCCATTTTATTCCTAATTTTGATTTTTTTTTTAAATTTCATTTTAGCATCTATAATTTTATTAATTTAATCAGCATCTCCAGATGTCATAATGGGTTAATAATAACTCTATTAATTACTAACCTCAAATTTTTGAAAATCACATTCTAAATGCATTAATGTTCATACGCAAAACACACTAGATGAAATCCATAAAACCATTAAATTATGTTAGTAAACCATGAAAACCAAATATTTAATGCAAGCAAAAATATAAAAAGTAGGTTACCCATTTTATTATACATTTCTAATGTATGCTAACTATTATGGTGTGTGTAGGGTTCTATCCAGTTTCCCTATCATCTTCTGACATCTCCATCTATGTCACTCTCTCTAATGATGATCTTCCTCCATCGCACTCTGAGGGATGATTTCTCCTACATCAACCTTACAACATGTAGGTAGTTAGACCATAAAAACATCATAAAATTACATCATAAAATATCACTGAAATAACACACTAACATGTTTGTAATGTAAACATATACACTACAACTAGCTCATATCAATGCAAACTTGTAACTTAAAAAATATCCTAATAGCTCATAACAGTATATATCTCAAATCTTAGTCAAAAATAGTCAAATATAATTTATAAACTATAAATATCTATGGATAATCAGATAATTTACTTGGCGAAGAATCAAGACATAACATCCTTTGCTCTTAAAGCTAGTCATCATTCCAAATGACTCTTATTCACACAAAAATTTTAAATTAAAAATATTTTTCAACAAAGTAATAACATAGTATACAATATCATATTAAGCAAATAAATATGAAATTTGATTAAATAATTCATTAAGGTTCTTCCAACTAACGTTATTCTTAAAATATTAGTCTCACAAGATCTTGAACTGTGATATCTCCCTTGTATGCAAATAAAGTTTGCGAGTGTCACTTACTTTGAATGGTTCTATCATGACCACCCTAAGGTCCATAACCAATAAGTCAAGTTTATAAATTAAAGGACTAAACACTTCTAATACCCTTAAGGGCCCCACATATCTCGATGAAAGTTTTACTGACTTCCCTAACAACACATGAGATCATTACAAAATCTAAAAATAAATAGCCACAGAATGTTTTATAAAACCTACTAGTCCCCTCTGCACATGTTCATAATCTAGAGAGTGTTTTTCTCATTCCAAGAAAAATATTTAGGAAACTTGGAAAGCATGATGTGTAAAATTTAATACCATCACTACTCTACATAACTCCTGATAAGTATAACATGTCAATACTGTCACTAATCTAATGGTTTCCTAACAAGTATGATGATTAATAGGAATTAAAAATACTATATTTTCAATGTATACAAAATTAATAAATAAACATTCCATGGTATACATGCATATGGTCATATGATTGAATTTGACAAGTTTGTCTATCAAATCTTAGATTTGACAAGTCTGTCTATTAGATCCAAACTTAGTAACTACTGAGTCAATGTGAGACTAAGTAGGATCCACTCCTATCGCTTAGTATTAATGTTCCTAATTCACCACTCTTCCTTAGGATTATAAAAAGCAAAAGATTTAATGAACCATAATTCTATACTATCAGATTATAAAAAGCAACAATATATGCTAAATTATTCTAAATATACCAACATTCATGAAAAGAAATCATACAATTAATCCATAATTGTATTAAGATGTCACTAGCCAAATATAACTAGTATCATATTTCATAGCTTGACCTATATTATTGTATTCATAGTTAAGAGAAAATAATGTTCATTTTATCATAGCATATAAGGGTCAAGGATCAGACCATCTTTTTAACCTTATAAAAGAAATAAGTGAGACAATATCTCTTTACTTACATGACTCACACACAAATTAAAAATTTATCTCAACCCTTTTAGACTACCAAGGTGTTCTACACATCTTGCACCCTACTCACTCTCGATGAAGGTACATAAGTATCTCTTCTAAAAAACATGTTTTAAGCAAGATAAAAAAATAATATCAATCTAATCAGGGGTATATCATAACATAACAATTAAAATCAACTAAAATTAATATGAATTCAAGGTTCACCACTCCTCGTGGTTAAAGTTTACAAGTTAGATAAAGTAGTGACTCTAAAAAGTCACAAGTGGAAAGTAGATAACTAACATCTCAAAAAAAAAAGTTATACATACACTCACATGATAAAATGAAACATCAGAATCCAAGTCATCAAAATCACTATATACTTACCAAATTTTTAAGAGTAGTATCATAACCTACATCCACAACTGGAATGATAATATGAATACACATAAACACATCAATCTATCCAATTTTACAAATTATATCCCAACAATAATTAGAAGACACTATCCCAAGAACTCAAGTTTCCATTTAAGGAAACACTAAATCAACTTCACGAAAATATGAATTGTCTCAATAGGCTTATAATGATGTCAAAGGAGAGTGAGCAAGTAATAACTCACTTATATGCAAACTAAGAGAGATTACACTTCTTACCATTCCATATAAAAATATGGGGTGTCAACTCATGAGCCAATTCTTAAAACACTAGAATCCTCAACCAAGACATCTATATACTACAGAAAGAAAATTTTCACTGCACTAGGTGGTGCCAATAAAAAAATAGTATTATAAAATTTACCACTCCTAAAATTAATGTATATTAGACACAAAACTAATGCATATATACTTAAGTGAGAAGCATCACATGTTTATTAGACAATCAAAACACAAATAACATAGTGGACTTGATTAACAAGTAAGAATGTAATTAATCTTGAGTTGTCTGATCTAAGTGATAAAAAAATATGGTAAGGATCTCTCGTTCATAACTCGTGAACTATACTATTCAGTCACCTACCAAACATAAATTACAAACAACACCATTGAGACACTTGATAAACCAACCTTTTAACAACTCTAAGAGGGTATAAGAGCTCTTAAGATACACACTCAATGTACCACACACATTCACAATTCTATTTTATGATAAGAAGAAGGATGTGACAATATTAATGGACTCATTAGGTCCTAAAGTTTGAGCCACAACTCTAATACCACATGCAATAACTCCATTGAGTTTGACATAGATAAACATGTAATTTTTTATTAAACACATATACTATAAATAGAATACTCCACAAGAATCTAGGTAGAGATCACATATAATTATCTAAGTGATAACTATAAATGACACATACTACATCATACATCATTGATCACTAACATCATAAGAAACACATCATAATACAAATATGAAAAGTGATTACAAATAGCTAGCCATTATTGATCAAATATACATCCACTATTATCAAGCCATAGTAAATATGTAATTATAACTCATCATGATAATATTTTTAATAATAAATATAATATAATAAAATTTACATAAATAAGATACATGGTTCCCTAGAGCATGAGTTCCTAAGACTCTTTAGTATCTATAATAATCTCAAGTGTTATCTCGATAGTAGTACTATTGTGGAGAGGGAGAGCATCATTTGAGCACTTTTTCACACTAATCACAAACCAATAATCCCACACACTAATCTCATCAGTAAATGACTCTCCCTTCATAAATGAGTAGATAGTGATGGTACATGAATCTAAAAAGATAATCAAGTACCTGTGTGATATATGATTTCTATAAATAAATATGCAGTGTATCATAGAAAACACATTCTATTACAAGATATCACACAAACATGTAAATCATAATCATGAAATAAAAATGTTTCACTAATCATACTTTGATCAAAGTTTTCAAGAATAATAAATAATAGTGATCTATAGATCAGTCAAAATTTATACACACCACTTGATCAGACTACCTTCATCTGACATTATGATACTTCTAAGTTAGTGAAATTTATCTCATTCCTTAGTATCAAAAATGCATATGGGTCAAATATAATTTTAACCATAAGATTCAGATAATTTACTTCCTACTAGCAATCATATTACATTAACATGCTAAACATAGGAGTAATCAAAGCATACATTTATTTCATCATATGTATGAATGAATCCTACATTATTATTTATCCTATACTAGAAATAATGACCACAATTTATACCACCTAGGTAAAATACATATTTGACTATAGATTTCAACTACTATTATTAATTTTTAAACATAATACACCCTATGATAACTCATATTACCATAGTCTAATATTCTAAGACATATTTATTAATTTTTCACAACAGTCCTATGAAGTAGTCTTAAATACAAATATAAGCTTTTATTCAAGAAACTAGATATAACATAGCAAGTAACAGTGTTTTAACAAGAAACACAAAATATTATATCCTAACATTTGTTACACTCTCAAAGATTGCATACACACATACATAAAGTCCTACTAACTGTCACAAAACATGTTATTCATAATAATAACCAAGATGCATACATTTAATCTATAAAATATATGAATGTATATAGACATAACAATTATAGTTTATACCACCTGAGTATAACATACATTTAGACTATGGTTTTTAAACATAATACACTCTATGAAATTTCATAATATCATAGTTTATTTCACATGAGCACACTAGTCAATCATGAATTATCAATGTTACAATTTTAAAAAAAAACCATCCCAAAATTATAAATAATAATCTAACAAGTACAGTTTTATACCAACCTGATATACCCTATGGTTAAACTACATAATCCAAATCCCATAATTAGATTCAATATAATACATTATATACTATTATCAGGGTCTATCATTACACTCTTCAATCAACTAGTCATAATTCTTATGAAATCATAGGCCTTGGTTTAAACAATTGGTTATATTTTTGGAGGCTGTATTCATATGGTTTGTAGTTTTAAGTTCCCTGGGACCATTTTCCTTAGTTTAACCTTTCATTTGATTATGGGTATAGGTATATGTCCCAATACACCTATATATATGATATTTGATATGAACACTTAAGTCCATGTAGATATATATTTTCTATATAAATACCCTCATATATATTAACTATATTCATATTATGTTTCACATAAAAATAATTACTAGTATATAACAATGGTTTAGAAAGTTCAATAATCATTTGAATGTTGATCATTGACTTAGTTATTAGAACTTTCCTATTCATAAGATACATCAACGATCTCTTATAGATATAAATTATCAAAATCAACAAACTATTTATACTGATATCAAATCACCATTAACTATAACACTCAAACACTCACATAGTTCCATATACCCGTCTATGCATATTAACTTGTGTATTTTGTTACAAATTTGTTTTTGTCGACTTATTGTAAATAGAACTTACACACACAAAAAAACTCCAAACATGTTGGATACGGCAAAAATATCAGTAAATATGAAAATATGTGTATAGAAACCACATGTAAGGCATTATCTCTAGATTCATATGAACTATAATATCTATATATGTATGTTTCTATAGTATTGATATATTATGCCAATTCCTAAAACACATGTCTGTTTCTAAATATTTGCATATTATTTCACATGTCTAGTATTTCATGTTGTATTGTGTGGTGTTAAGGAATTGTAACCTATGTCATATGACTATATAGCATATTCAGTAATAATATATTATAACCACGATAATGTATTACTATATAGTAATTTTGGTACATGTATCTATGTGCTCTATTTCAGAGTTGTTTAATATAAAATACTATCCTTGGATGCATTAAACTTGTAACAACATATAACTAAGGATGTCTTAATATCTTGATGATATTACATTAATATACTAAATACTTATATATTAGCGATTATAAGGTATCTTCCAAGTTAAGGCTAGATCCCCTTATTTAAATTAGAGAATAATTTATAAACTTATATGTTGATCTAACAACCTCACTTTGTAAGGGGACTGTTAGATTATATGTAATAATCTAATCATTATATAAATAGATATAATAATGAAATAAGTACATTGCGCTTATAATGTTTATAAGTAATCATTATATAGATAAATGTCAATCATTATCCTCTATGACACCTACAATGAACTTTCTTTATATTAAAAAGATTGACACCTATTACATAAAATCATTCTCGAGATGTAATCAACGTGAATCGACAATGTTACTTGGGAGAAATCAAATCCAAGAATCATTGAAATATAATCGTAATATATGTGTTGATATATATACATAAGGTGCTTCATTTTTTTCGTTGTATACATACTTTTAGGCTAGTAAGATCGCGTTTGTATACTATATATAAACTTATGTTATGACTTGAAAGAGTATAATAATCTATATGTTTCGCTATTATAGAATCTTTTTTTATCTTTTTATTGTCAAAGAAACATAGAATCATAAGACACATAAACATCTAAAACTGGAATAATATTAAGTTCAATAATTTCTCTATCCTTTAGAAATTACAGAACTATGTCGTGCCATATAAAATCTAAGAATTTCCAGCATAGATTTACTGGGCATGTGATTTGTATCTAGTTTTGGAAATATCACTCAACACAATATTCAACGATGCATAAATATACTCTACGCCTAGTTAATACTGTATTTACACGATTGTTTATTAGAGCATATTAAATATTTAAAATACCACATGAATTAAGTATTTTTGAATATAGTTGCTGCATACTATACTAAATCTCTTACATATTGTCAAATACAATTCTAGCCCAGTCTAGTATAAATCGTTGTATGTACATATTTGTTATTTAGCGCTACAATAAATGAAGTATATTCCAAAATTCGTATACCAGAATCCATATTAACATATTATCCATATTTTGAATCTTATCTGATGTATACACATCCTTGACATACCAATGATATATCCTTGACAACGATGCTCCATGAATAAAGGCATAGTTTGATGATACAAGTGGTATACATCATTGACATACCAATGATATATCCTTGACAACGATGCTCCATGAATAAAGGCGTAAATCGATGATACAGGCGTAGAATAATGATATCATCACTGATTTATGATGTAGAATACTTATCATTGTTGTTTAATGTGAAAGTTGTAGATCATTGCATATTTTATAATGCTACATTCAATTTTATATATTACTACATCACCTAATCGCCAAATCATTTTTTTATATTTTCCTCACCTAAGCGATAGTATAAATTACTAACAAGAACCAGCCTTTAGATCATTAATGCAGCACGAAATTAGCGAAATTAACTTCTATATATAAACAATGATTTCGTAAAAGGTCAATTACTTGAGAAGGTAATCCCGCTAGGTTTCTAAGAATGTTAAATATATCACACAAAAATTAATTAACACCACTTGTAATAGGCGTTCTCCTTCCATGTTGTGCTCCATCCTTTTTTATTTATTATTATTATTTTTCCTTTTTAAGATGGTTTTCATTCCTTTTTATTTTATCTAAATATGACATGCGTTTTTGTTTTTGTTTTAAGGCTATCTTTTCCTTTTATTTATTTTATGCCATGATTTTATCTTTTTGTTTTTCCTCTAAATTTAAATCTTTCCTCTTTTCCATTTTATTCTTAATTTTGATTTTATTTATTTCATTTTAGCATCTATAATTTTACTACTTTAATTAGTATCTCCAAATGTCACGACGAGTTAATAATAGCTTTATTATTTACTAACTTTGAATTTGTGCAAATCACATTCTAAAGGCATTAATGTTCATATGTAAAACATATTAGATCAAATCCACAAAACCATTAAACTATGCTACGAAACCATGAAAATCAACTATTTAATACAAAATAGAAATAAATATAATAAGTTATCTATTTCATTATGTATTACTAATATGTGTTAACTATTGTGGTGTGTGCATGATTTTAGCTAGTTTATCTATCATCCTCTGACATCTCCATGTATATCACCCTCTCTGATGATGCTTTATCTCTATTACATTTTGACAGATAAGTTCTCCTGCATCAACTTTAAAACAATTAGGTAGTTAGACCATAACAACATGATAAACTTACATCATAAAATATGGATGAAATAACACACTAACATGTTCGTAATGTAAACATATACACTATAGCTAGCCCATATCAATATAAACATGTAACCTAAGTAATATCCTAATACTCCATAACAATATATATCTCAAAGCTTAATAAAAAATAGCCAAATCTAATTTGTCAAATATAAATATGCATAAAAAATTAGATAGTTTTCTTGACAAGGAATCGAGATGTAATCTCAGTAGTCCCCTCATGGGTTATGATGAATGGGATCCTATCACATAACTTATTAATCTCCTATCTTAAATTTTATTTTTTGAACTCATGTGGACCCTTTCACATCATCGTAACTACCTCATGCAACTCCTATTCAAAATGAACATCCCTCATCTTCCCCTAATAGGATGTGAAGCTACCTTATATAGGTCAGAAGATAGTATTTTACAAGAGTTTAAAGATATGTCTATACACATTGATGAAACCATGGACACTTCTTTCTCTCAAATTACTCATTGCTTCTATGATTCCCAATGAGATTTTACTTCATGTGGATTATCCTTCCCTCTTTATAAGCATTCAAATCGGTGACATCCAAGTCAAGCATACATTGATTGATGAGGGTTTAGGTACTCATGTTAACTCTCTCAACTTTACTAAAACTTTGGATACTCTGAATGTAATCTTAAGTCCACACATAACACATATCAGAGTTATGACTGATGAAAAATGTCTTTATTAAGTTGTGTGTGGCTCCCTATGACCATCCCACCTATCACTATTTGAGTGAAGGTTTTGATCTTAAATTTTCATCTCTTATAATATCTTGTTTGGCATGCCCTAGACTCATGGCATGAGATCTATCACTTATTCTGTCTACTAATGTGTCAATTTTCCTCACAATGGTATAATGTATAGGCTTCAAAATGACACTAACCCTTAGAATTTTGATAAATTCCAAGACCATGATGTATTTAAAATTCTAACCCTTGAAACCTTATTGAGTGTTCCATTCTATGAATCTCAATGATTTAATTTCCATATCAACTCTATGCAAAGTTACCATGGTCACCTCAAACTCATAAAAAATATACCACCTAACCTCTTAGATGCTGATGATGATGAACTCGATGAGGTCAACCTCAAGATAAAAACTATCAATCTCTCTCCTCATCTCATTTCTTAGCTTCCACCTTATTTAAAACTACATTCTTGTCAACCACCTAATGATGATATACCCATAGTCTTAACTAAGACTCGCCACTCTATTCGTCATGCCACCTCCAATGAAAAGGTCATCCTTACCTGTATAATTGATATTTATACACTTGACTACGATAATGTTTATAACTTAGATGATCCATTTTTAGGTCTTATTCACGGTCAAGATGTTGAGATCATTTGTTATCATTATTCTTTCTTCAGTCTTTTCATTTATCTTATCGCATTCTATCTTATATAGTTCCTAATTTTATCACTTTTCTTCTTGTTCACAGCGTAGAGATGGTACACACACCTTCAATTTTTAAAGAACCTCTTAGGAGAATGGTTATAGATCATTATATGAGTGGTCCCTATTGATTCACTATATACCAGGACCCCTTTATTCAACTTACCCCCAAGAAGCTTGATACTATTCTTTAACCCTCTATACATGTCACCCCTCCCTCAATTGAGCCTAGTCTAGATCCTATTACCACTCCCTCTCTAACTAAGTCTCTTCCTACTTATGATCCTATTTTTCCTCCAGTCAAGCCTAGTCTAGTCTCTCCACTAACCCCACCTTCCTTTGGTGATGGTTTGTTTCCTTTACCATAGCTTGATCCTTTGCCCACCCAATGGGCCAATCAACTATATTATGATATTCATAAAGTTGTCAATCATTAGACTAGAGATTGTACATTATACCATCATTCCTTGGATTTTGTTTTCACTACCTCTATTAGTAAACCCACAAAGTCTACTAATAGGCATATTTGTTGCTTTCATGACATATATAATCATTCTTTCATGCATTATCATAAGCTTGACAATATCGACACCTTGCATCCTACTCTTCCTTAGTCTATAGACAATGTTATACCTCTCATGAAACTATTACCTGCATATATTCTCAAATATAGATAGGTATATTATTTATGGCACTAATGTAGTAATCATCACACTAATTATTGCTACATCCTTTAGTAACATCTCTAGGATCACTTTCTGACCATTCATACATCTACTATTTAACCTCTCATAGGTCACCATCACAAGAAGGCTCCCCCTTCTTCCCCCATGGTTCCTCCACTTATGGCCCCTTCTCCACCTATAGTTTCTCCACCCATGGATCCCCGTTCACCTATAGTCCCTTCTCCACCGGTGACTCCTTCATGTCCCATAGATTCCACTCCTATTCCTTATCTTGAGTATCCCATGCACTATGACCCTCATGAGCACAATCCTTTAAACATTCCTATATTTTCTATCGATGAGATTCAACAAGAAATATTTTCCCAGCTTTCCCTAAAGATCAATGAGATTTTTGATATAGTTAGAATCTATCTTCATAGCGATTTATCAAATGTTATGGACAATGTTTACGAATAAATTTACTAGTATTTATGAATATAGCATGGTATTCCTTCATTTATTTATTCATTTTAGATTTGATGTGTGCTCCAAATTTAAAATTATCTACCTTATATCATTTTGACATTCTGTCAAAGTCTTATCTATCTTACATGGTTACTTATATTTTGTACTACATGTTGTCTATGTTGTCATTTAGTTCCTTATGCTCTTTTATGAATTCCTTTCCATGATTACATGAATTTCTCTATATGTTCATTTATTTTCCATGAATGTCTTATTCTTTATCATGATTTTTTGATACTTTATCTCTATAACATAGATAATAATTTATATGGCTTAGTTATACAAACCTTGCTTCCCTTAGTCACTCCTTCTTTACCATGTGATTAGTTAAAAAACAAGTCATCTCATTATAATCCCATTTTATTAGTCCATCTTGGATCTCCCTTTATTCCCATTATCTCATTTCACAAACTAAGCATACACATGGTTGAAACATGAGATAACATGCTGGTTCATAGGAAAGTCTAAGTGTTCTAGTTAGTCATGTCTTTAGATACTTAGCTTCCTTTAGCCAAAGTCTAAAGCTCATTCTTGTGTATCACTTTGTCTCTCATGATTGGTTATTACAAGTCTGTATAGAGGAAAAATATTAAAATCCATCACGAAAGTTAAAATCCAAATAATTTGAAACAAAAAGAAATGATACAAAAGGCAACATTAATAATTATAAAATTAAAATCACACTAAAATACATGATTCTAATCACATCTCTTTTTTCTAATCAAAACTCAAACTCCATAGATGGCCTCATGATAGAGTCAAAATCCATTATAATGTGTTAGGATAGTAGATTGGGAAATGAGAAAAAAAACTCTTTTAGTGCTACCTAATTTCTCACACAAGTACCCAATATTCAGAGTAGGCTGACAGCTTTGTAAAAGGTCTTGAGGAACGGGGAAAACATTGTGGGAAGGCAGGTCCATTTTAATATCCTTTTTTAAATAACCAACATGAGTTGATCTTAGTACCTCACTTATTTTCTTATATAACTTTGTGCCTACTATGAATGGGTATCCTTTGTATATTGATGGTCACTAATCACTTAGTGTCTTTCTATGTCCTTAGTATGCCTCATGTTTCCTAAGGTCTTCTCATAGATGCCTACATTATGATTTTTACATTTCTTATTTCATTTACAATAATCTTAATATTCCCCTTGAGAAATATTATTTTGTTCACTGATCACTCCCCTCAGGGATTCCATTTGTGAGTTTTAGTGTAAGAGTTTGGATAAGACTAGGCCTTCCTCACAAATTATCACATTACCATTCCAAACATACACTTTAACATATATTTCATGTTATTTTTCACATCAGTAGTGTTACCTTTGTGAGTTTTAGTATAAGACCATGGATAGGACCTAGCCTTCCTCACAAAAATTTTCAATACCTAAGTCACAATGAAATTACATGTGTCAAATTTGAGATAACTTATGATTGATCATGAATTACACATCATAGACATGCTTCCCATATTGATATACTATGTTTTATGTTTATTTCCTTGATATTTCACTTTTATCTTCTTCATGTAAAAATACAACTATTTTTCTTAAGTTGTTCATACTTCCCATCTTGAATTAGTGCAATCAATTTAAGTTCATTTTTCCATTTTTGTTTCTTTTTTATACTTTTCAACATGATTTAGTATGATTGATTGACTTAATTGTGTTGTTTTTATATCGTTTGATCATTTATATGCCTTCTAATTTATTAAATTATTTTCTTAATTCCCAATATGATATAGTGTAATTTTACTTGTTTTAATTTGGTGCAAATCTTTTTTCAGGTTATAAAAACATTTTGTTATCATTTTTAACATCTTTGGTTTATTATACTGAGTCGTATTTTTTTATTACACATTTCCTATCTTGATATCGACTGTAGTACATCTTTTTTGATTAATGATACTTTTCCAAATCTTTTTTTTCCTTCTTCTTTTTAAACATGCATGTGTCTCACATAATGATAGAAAATAAAACACTCCATATATATTTTCCATAGCATGTACAATAAAAGAAAACATACATGTGATAGAAAGAAATATTTCTATGCATCAACTAACCAAAACCAAATAAAACTCATGAGATAAAATCCAACTATCCAAATCAATATATCTAAATATATATAATGTGTTTTATACAAATACAACAATACAAAATACATAGCTCTAGCTCTACAATTGGGTTTCATCGTGATCTTGTGGCTTAACCACATTACCCATAAATGCCTAAGACTGTCCTCTATGTATGGTATGATGTAATGAGGTGGTTCGAGATCTCAATACTACTACTTATCCCTATAGGTTGGCCACTTGGGCCTGTACATATCCAAGCTGGTATTGGAGTAAAGTGTATAAGCTTGTTTTGGGAGTTATTTTTTTTAATTATTAGGGATACTATTATATTTTGTACACATATTTGTTGAGTACACAATAGTAATAGATACTCCTAGTTTATAGGTTATTCATGCAATACTATTTTATTATACAAAATAACATACATTGCCTATTTGATAAGCACTCCCATGAACATTTGACTTGATCAATTTTGGAGACCCACATAGATGTTGTGAATACAATCCAGAGACTTTATTGTGCAAATTCATTATTGTGTGCAATGTATGTGTTATTGGTGTTGTGGTAATGGTGTGAAAGAGTGATACTAATGGTTATGAGTTCTATATGAATTTAGTTATGGTATTAAAGCATTATTATCAACCATTAATCAACATGTTTTTTTCATTTGGATCTAGTTTTTCTTGAATAATATTCCACATAGGTTGTTCTTTCTTTGAATCAATTATTTGGCCTAGATCCATTTATTTTACCCTTTAAAATTATGTGCAAAGGATTCTTACATCAAATGTAATTTAAACCTTGGGCATTGTATCTTCTAGTAGTATATCAAATTCAATTGGTGATTTTTTTGCACTATCAACACCTCTGATAGTCTCATTGCATAAGAGCTATTATGGTGAATTCCAGTGTTAGTTGTTTTTTGTGATCAAGCAATAGATCCAAAAAAATCATGTAGATTGGTGTTTCATTGAAAATTTTGAGTTCATCAAGTGCATTTGTATTTAATGGCCTTCATTCCATCCAGTACACCTTTTCAACATTATGTTCAAGTATTTCATTGTTTGCTTTCTTGTAACACCTTATAACATATGTTTTTGCTCTCTCAACTTTAGCTACTGTTTCTGGTTTTTTGGGTACCTTATGGTGTTATATTTCATTCTTGGTACTCTTTTTCCCTAGTGTTTTGAGATTAGTGTTTTTACATAGTTAGCCTCATACATATTACTAGTTCCTATTTGATTTGGTAGTTACAGCAATTCAACATCCATTTAATATGTTAAAATGGATTAGTTAGCATAAGGTTACTTTGCATTTCACTGTAATTTGTACATAGGTACATAATCAAGCCTAGTTGTCAGGTCTCATTTAGTCTCTTTTATTTCTATTTTTTCACTCCCTATTCTGTGCTTAAGGGAGGGTGTTGGAGTAAATCATATAATCTTGTTCTGAGAGTCATTTTTTATTATTGGAGATACTATCCTATTTTTTGCATGTATTTGTTGAGTGCACAATAGTAATGGATACTCTTATTTTATAATTTATTCATGAAAAAATATTTTATTGCATGAAACAACCTACCTTATCTATTTAATAGGCACTCCCATGTACTTTTGACTTGGTTGGTTGTGGAGACCTACATAGATGTTATGAGTACAATTCAAAGACTTTATTGTGCAAATTAGTTATTGTGTGTAATATTTATGTTATTGGTGTTGTGGTAATGGTGTGTATGAGTGATCCTACTAGTTATGAGTTCTTTATAAATTTCATCAGTTGAACTGTGGTATCCATGTGTGCTACTCTCTCTTGAGCCAAGGCTTACTAAGCCTATGCCTCTCCCTCTCCCACCCTTGCTGATGGTTACAATCCATCTCTATGTGTCTGTAACTACCTCATAGCCTCATCCACTAGTCTAAATCAGCTTTCTTGAGTTGAAGAAGATGGTACCATATCATTATCCAACATGGTGGGGTCATATGGTGCCAACACCCCATCTAAAATATCATGGTGTGCAGCCATGATCAAGGATCCCCATCTAACCTCCTCGATCATAAGATCTACAAAATCCAAACCAGATAGATATTAGATCACATATATATCTCAAAACCTATCTATCTAATATAATCACATGCAACTAGTATACTATACCAAAAATTAAATTATAACATTTATCAATAGTCTCAGTGTCACCCACCACTATCTCCTCAACTAATCACCCATCAAGCATGGCCTCTCCATCTATTCATCCCTCGTGCACCTCATCTAACCATTACCTCCCCACCAATGCAAATATAGGAGTCACTACTCATGTACGCCATGATTCTATCCTCAAAGGTACCTATATCGACTAGATTTATCCTTGACCAATTGCTAGGTAATCTTGTGCATCTACCCTCGCTTATGCTCACTCTCATTGGTAGTGCCTTCATATATTATGTGGTCATGATGGTTATTATTTATCCTATTATGGTGTCTAATGTGCTACCTACTACACCCTTTCATCCACATCTATGTCCTCTTCTTCTCTAGCCACCTGCTATTATTCTTGACCAATCTATAGTCTCACATACTATGCCCTGATCATCGGTATCTTGACTTTTTCTCTTCTTTCTCTCCCCTTTGACTCTATAGCATGTTATACCCAAAAATTAGGCACTACTCCAATATTTATGAGGTACAGGAGTCCAAACTACCCTAGCAAGCATGCCACTAACACAACTCTACCCACCAAGTATAGTGGCCCATAATCCATACCCAAGCCAACCCTATCACAATGGTCACCCAACTAGGCCAAATAATAGAAATGTGTGTGTATGACTTCCACATAATCTCCCTTCACATTATAATTTATAATGATGGCACATGGGGCATGACATGTACTACGTGGTCCTACTTCCATCTCATCACTTGAGGTAACCTATCATCAACCACATGTATAAGCCTCTCTAGATGATGCATAGGGAACCTCTTATATATCCATGCAGTAAGTAAAACTATTGGTCCCATAGTATTTTTTCCTCTGGATAAACTCTATTACATAACATGCATGAGATACACCTAGATTATAGACCAAAAATCATATAGTTCCCTCTAATCCAAAATGGACTAGCACAAGGATATTGCATATAATGATACTTTGTCATCCTACTTATGACATAACACTCATGTTGTCATAAGTCTGATTATGGCCTTCTAGATGTCAAGAATAAGTGTGATATACATATCAAATATATTAACCCATAAACTTGGGTATATCATATTTGAGCATATCATCCACCTAACTAGTGATCGTCTCTCCTCTGGATCATCTGGTATCCCTGTGATCACTAGTGTTCCTCCTATTGGTAGTCCAAGTAATACACCGATGCCCTCTACTGTGATACCCACCTCTATGGTATCCCCATCCACCACCCATAAAAAAGTGTTGGTAAACCATTGCCATGCTTTAAATAACATGAAAATAAGATCAAAACTCAATGAGATGCACCTCATCTCCATAATACCTCCCAAGCCCAATGTAACTAGTCTCGCTCTATCCACATTTGTCAACCACTCTAGCAAATTTGGTAGCCATGATACATTGATCAGTCACCAATATCTCCAATGTCTCTGTAAAATATCAAACAATAAAGGATGTATCAAATTTTTAGTCATTTATAATCAAAATACATTCTTAAATTTTCACAACACTTGGTTAGTTTGATATAATTTTTCCATTTACTATAGAATTCACCTATTCAATACTAAATTGGCCTTATCTTCATTTGGTATACTAAATCGGCCATATTAAAATTTCTACTAAATCATCCACATTTATGCCTTTTAGTAATAAATTAACCACCTTTTTACCTTCTAGTACTACATTGGCCATTTCAAAAATAACTAAGTTGGCCCACTGCTATGCAGTTAGTCCCCTCCATTAGCCAACTAAATTGGCCTACTAATACACATTCAACCTATTTTTTCTCCTTCACCTTGTAGATTAAGTCAACTTGGTCTACTCTATTCATACACAATGACGAATTTTTGACCATTTACCATAAATGCCTTTGGCATTTATTGGTCTGACTTCTTCCTATCCAATACCCTATTTTACCCCTAGTGTCCCTAAAAATTTTACAGGTTTCATTCTGGTGCCTAGATTTTTCCTAATAATCCATTTTATATAATTAATTAAATTTCAAATAAATATATTCAAAATTTTGAAATTTTTAGTTGCTTACCTGTGTTGCACTCGTGTGGTCGTTATGCATCCTCCATGTCTCAGTTGTTGTCTCCTCACAATAATATCTCTCTAGTCTCTCACTAATTCTCTCAAAGCTCCATTTTCTTAGAATAGTAAAAATTACAAATGAATTATTTTTAACCCTTTTTATATTTATTATTCAAAATTATTTACCCTTCCAATATTTACTGTCAGATTTCTTATTTTGATCATATCTTTATTTCTACTAGCTCTTTTTCCAAACCGTAAAATGTTCTAGAATCTTGACATCATAGAGAAAATTTTCACCTATTTTATGTCTATGTTATAATAATTTAAAATTTTCTCTCTTTTTTTCTAAATTATACAATGTCACCTAATGTTCTCCTTCTATATCTACAACATAGACATGAAATGGGTAAGTAAAGGTATGTGTCACCTAATGTTCTTCTAATTTTCACTCTCCTCGAATCATTTTCCATATTCATTAGCCCTTCCCAAGCCTAAAACCCTTTTGAAAATTTTCATTATAGTTTTGGCCCCATTGACCTTGTTCTTTAATTGATAAAACTTATTTAGGGTCTAGGTTGGCCACTGGATAACCTAAACTAAGACCTAATTTATTTTTTTCAATAATGATACAAGGTCAATTGGGTTGACCTTGGATTAAACTTTCATAAAAGACTAGGGTTAGATCCACCTATATACTACCATCTGCTTTATATTTGGTCTTAAAACCCCATTTCCATATGATAGGTTTCTTTCCTAGTATAACATCAACAAGTTGCCATGTGTCATTTTTCATAACAGACTGATATTCTGCATCCATGGCATCTTTCCATGATTTATACTCTAGAGCTTCTAGGACTATAGAGGGATCAAATGTTTCTTAAAAAATGCTTATTAAGGCCAAATTTACCTTTGCACAAGACCAATTATGATTCCTCAGTCTTGTGAATGAAGTATTTGGAATTTCATCCAATTTTGCATCTCATATTATACTCATATACCATTTAAGAATATGTTGAGTAGTAGTTGGTGCTACTGGGGATTCTGACTGACCATCACCACAATTTTAATTTGTAAATTTTACATGTCTAATGCATGTATTATATGGTTGTGTGGTATATGAATTGATTTAAATTTTTTTTGTCAAACATTACATCCCTACTAATAAGTATCTTAATAGTATTTGGATCAACGAGTTGATATTCTTTCAACTCATTACTATATCCCACACAAATACATTCCTTAGTTTTCTTCTTCCTGTTCTTCTTTAGGACATGTATGTATGCCTTACAACCAAAAACTTTAAGATGAAAGACTTTTGACTTCATCCTAGTCCATGCTTCTTGTGGTGGTATTCCATTAAGAGCTTTGGTGGGTGACTTATTTAGCAGGTAAACAACTATGAGACACACTTCTACCCAATATGAACAAGAAAATTATGCATCCTCAACCATGATTTGAAACATATCTATAATGACATATTTACACCTTTCTATAACACCATTCTATTATGGTATATAAGGAGAAATGTATTGACAATGTATTCCATGATTTGCAAGGTATGTAGTGAACTTTATAGTAGTGTATTCCCCTCAGATCTAAGTAGAGGGCCTTGATTTTGTGACAAATTTTATTTTTGATAGAGACCTTTTACTCTTTGAAGAATAAAAAGGCCTAATCCCTAGTCTTCAACAAGGAAACCCACATCTTGTGAGAATGATGATAAAAAAGAGATGGGAATACTTATATCTTTCTAGGCTAGTATTCATAGGTCTTTACAGATCATTATGTGTGAAATCCAATGGATAAGGAGATTGATATTCAATTTTGCCAAAGGGATCTCTCCATTGTTAACTAGCTAAAAAAGTAGAATAAATATTAGAATATTGTTTGAGTGTCGGAAGACCTTCGACCATGTTGTGTTTTCTTAATGCAAGAAAATAATACCCATAACTCAAGTGATCATATCTTCTATACCATAGCTGAGAATTGTTTGTACCCTTCAAAACAAGTGCTTGATTGTTATTATGGAAAAAATCAATATGAAACATATTACCTATATCTAAAGCTCATGAAATAGTTTTAGAGCCTCAATACTTATTCTTGATAAGGAAAAAATTCTCAACATGGTTGTGATCAAACTCAAATTTGGGATTGTGATTGAGAAGTTGATCTATAGACAATAGGTTTTTAGTGTGTCGTAGAACATATAAGACATCTTTGATAGTGGTAGTGTGGTTACCAAGCTATAAATAAACATCACCTTTACCCTGAAGAGTGTATGATGAGTCATCACCAAGAGAAAAATTACCCTAATATATTGATTGGTGTAAAGTGAAAAACCATTATTTTTATCCTTTCATGTGCCTTGTGGCACCAAAATCAACATATCAGATGGATTTTGAAGAATAAAGTTCCTCATGTGTTTGTGTAGTAAAGACATGATCATCTTCAAAAGAATCATCATCCTCAACAACATTCCCATGTTGTTTATTCTTCCAATGATTTTTGGAATGGGGTTTAGGATTCAATAACTAAGGTGGACTCTGTGAAGTGGGATTCTTAGTGGATGAGTTGTTAGAATAATTAATTAATCTTAGCTATATTGTAATAAATGTTTCAAGGTGTTATTAACCTTTGATTGACATAGGCTAGTTATTTGGGGCATTTCCTAGGTGTGATTAGTTGTAATCTTCTACAGATTATGAGATCTAATCTCTTCTAATATTGTAAAATTAGGCACCTCTTATAGTGCTTTTATTAATTTAGATAATTTAGTTAATGTAATTTATTTTAAATTTCATTTGGTACTAGAACAAAAAAATATTGAGGAGTCTTTTTTAAGCATTAGAGATTTGGTACAGATCAAAAGCAAGATTTGTATGATCCTTTGATGCATCACGATGCTCAAATTTTATCCATTCCAAGCCAAAATGTTGCCAAAACTTTGGCCAATTTTGTGGAAGAGAATAGTTATCAAAACAGGCAATATTTTTTTATTTTGATAAATTTTAGCCATATTTACATTAAACTTTTGGCTAAATTTTAGATTTAAGATCATATTTTAGAGATTTTAATTTTCTTTTACTATTTTTGGTCAAGATCCAATTCTAAATTGGTGATGGAATAGAACTAAGTTTTTTAGATGATTGTATATGCCATTATGATAAAAATTTGTATTATTTGTCAAATCTAAAAAAATATAGAATCTATAGAAATGATCTTTTAATTTTTATAAATTTTACTCATATAAAATACTATTTAAAAAAAAATCATAATTTTTGGAGCTTCTGTTGATTTTCTATGATTTTGTAAAGTTTCTATTTTGTAGAACAAGTGAGGAATAGCAAGAAAAAATGATAGTTTTTCTCAATTTTTTATAGAATCATGGATCAAATATTATATCACCAAATTATTATTTTCAATATATTCCAAAAAGTATTCATTTTATGAAAATGAATCACTGAGGCACCCATGGTGAAAGTTTGAAGGTAGAGTGTAATTTAGCAATTTTCATTTCGTGCAAGGTCAAATTTTTTGGTAGAGCACCACCTAGATCCACTACTTATAGAATCAACACCACCATCATATTTTTAAAACTATTCATACCATCTGACCCCCTATTGGGCTTTTTAAAAAGCCTCTGCGGACTTGTCCTTCACCACTATGAGCCATATTTGAAGATATTTAATTTCAAGGTTCATTAATTTTGTTCTATGAAGCTTGGGAAGGTGATTTTTTTAAAATTGGATATTTTTTCAAGATATATGTATTGGTAAGGCTATTTTTTACATTTTAGTCACCCATATTTCCATAATTTTTAGTTTCTTTCTAGTTTAGCTGATAAATTCATGTATTTTAGACCTTTAAGAGGCTATAATGTTTGACTGGTAACTCCAATTTCCATGCTATCTTTTTAAAAAGTGCATATTTTTATATTATATATCTATTAGATTCATTAAACTATAAAAATTTAAAATAAAAAAATGTAGCCTCATTTGCTCCTCAAACACATTTTCGATTGAAATTGACATCTAGTTTTCCATTACTTGTTTGGACATATTTTCAGTAGAGTCTGATGTCTACTATGTGATAGTACACAATTTGTCATCTTTTTATATGCATTTTTGCATTTTCCTTACATATTGAAAACACACATTGCATTTTTTCACTTAAACACACTTATATTTCTTTGTCATACATAACTTATAAAATGTCTGGTTCAGGACCACATTTTATGCTCCTCAACACAATTATTTTATGGTGATAATTATGTAGCATGGAGAACAAAAGTACAAACACATATAAAGTTTGAATATATTTGGTTAGTAGTTGAAGGCACATGGGTCAGACATATAATAGGTGTTGATCAACAATAAAAATATGACAAGGCTAATAAGAAGGCTAAATTGATAATCATTTTTGGTGTTTTAGATGAGGTACAACCTCATATCCATAGTGATACAACTGTAAAATATACATGGAATAAGCTTAAAAATATTTATGAAGCTAAGAATCAAAACTAATTTTTGCATCTTCAGAGCCAATTGCACACTCTTAAGCTCAAATCAGATGAAAAAGTAGAAGCATTCCTTATAATAGTTACAACTTTGTGGGATTGACTTCAATCTTTAAGTGAACTGGTGATAGATGACTTTTTGGTCCCTATAGTCCTTAGAGCACTGACCCCCACATATAGAATCTTTGTGACCACATTGAATGTCATAGGACAAAAACCAACATTTAAGGTGTTAATCAATTTGTTGCAACAAGAGGAAGCTATTCATAATTTAAAGGAAGTAGATGATGATCATGGACTTGCATCGAATCAAAAGGGGAAAACCCCATGAAGGATCAAAAGAAATCTCCAAAGTAGAATAATCAACATAACCAACAAGGGAACAATTCACATTCTCTTAAAGCATGTCAAATTTGTAAAAAATAAGGACATGACTTGAAACATTATTGGTAAAACACATTTCAACAATGCTCATCAAGCAAGAAGTTATCTTTCAAAAAATCATCGTAAACTAAAAAGAAGCAACCACAACAACAAAATAGGTGGAAATAAAAAAATTTAAAGCTTATAAAACATGGAAATGTTGTTGAAGATGATGATTCTTCAAATGAGGACTATGGTTTAACTACTCAAACACATGAGTCTACTAATCATCCAAGTGCAGTTTGGTATGTTGATTTAGGAGCAACCAGACACATGAAAAGTAGAAAACATTGGTTTTCACTTTGACAAAATCATAGTCAAAGGGAAATGTATCAATTGGAGATGAAACCTCATATACAATACAAGGTAGTGGTGACATAAAACTTCAACTTAGAAATAGAAATTGCAACATTTCAAATGTTCTATATGTTCCAGGGCATATAAAATATTTATTATCTATTAATTAGTTACTTGACCACAACCTCAAGGCTGAATTTCATCACCAAAATGGTCAAACATTTTTCCATATCAAAGACAAGTCTAGGCATTTCAAAGTGCTTTCCAAAGCTTCCAACATTGGAAAAATGTTTCAACTTGATTTTGTTCAAAACTATCATCAATAACTTGTGGTCAAAGATACATAACTAGGCAATTTATGGCATAGAATATATGGTCACTTGAGTTATATAAATTTGGTTCAATTGAGAAAACAAGATATGGTTCATGGTCTTCCCAAACTCAAGCAATCTTTTGATATATGTAGTAGTTACTTAGCAAGAAAACAAAGAAGAGCTCCTTTTGGAAAGATTGAGTATCGATCACTTGGTAAGTTGGACTTGGTGCACACCAATATTTGTAGACATTTTTCTCTCAGTCTTAAAGGGTATACATACTTTCAGCTTTTTGTTGATGATTACTCACAAAAACTGTGGATATATTTATTGAAGACTAAGGATCAATATTTTCAAGTATTCAAATAATTTAAGGCCATATTTGAAAATGAAACTAGTAATAAAATTAATACCCTCCACTCAGATCATGGGGGGAATACACCAGTAAAAATTTCTCATCCTATCTCAGTTTGAATGGAATCAAGCATCAATTAATAGCTCTATATTCACCTCAGCAGAATGGAGTTATAGAATGACATAATAGGGTCATTGTGAAAATGTTTCATAGCATGGTTGAAGATGCAAAATTTCCTAATACATATTGGGTAGAAACTTGTCACATTGTAGTCTACTTGTTGAACATGTCACCCACCAAACCACTTGATGGAATCATACCACATGAAGCATGGATAGGGAATAAACCAAAGGTAAATCACCTTCAAGTTTTTGGTTGTAAGGCATATATGCATGTTACTAAGAAGAAAATAAATAAGTTGGATAAGAAAAAAAAGGAATGTATTTTTGTGGGCTACAGTGCACAATCAAAGGCATATAGGCTCCTTGATCTAGAAATAAAAAGTACTAATCAACAGAGATGTAGTGTTTATGAAAAGAGTGGAATCAATCCACCTTCTACGTAGACAAATGATACAGGTAAAAGTCTTGTAATATTTTTAGATAGTGATGGTGAAAGTGAATAGGAAGATAGTCAAATAGGACCTCCAACACCACCACTTATCATTCAGTGTATGCCCAAGTGGTCTATAAGTAATATACAAGATGCTAACTTGAATGGAGTACCAAATACATCCACTTCAAGATCAAGGACTCAAAGCATGGCTTGAGAAAAGGTCAATATGGCCCTTATGAGTATTGTGCAAGAAGCATATGAACTCTCTACAATAACAAAAGTCCTACATTTTAGACCTTGGAAAGATGCCATGGATGTAAAATATCAGTCACTAATGAAGAATAAAACTTGATAGCTTGTTGATCTTCCACCAGGGAATAAACCTAATGGATGAAAATGGGTCTTTAAGACCAAGTACAAAGTATATGGAAGTATTGATAAGTACAAGGAAAGGCTTGTTACAAAAGGGTATGCTCAGAAAGAAGGCATTGACTATGAGGAGACTTTTGCTCCCACAACTAAGATAAAGACTATAAAAATGGTTTTTTCTATGGCTGCATAGTTTGGATGAAAAGTCCATCAAATAGACATAAAAATTGCCTTTCTTAATGGATATTTGAAAGAAGTCTACATGACTCAACCTAAATGATTTGTGGCAACTAATCAGGAATATAAAGTGTGTAGGCTTATCGAGTCTCTCTATCGGCTAAAATAGGCTCCCTGAGCCTGGTACATCAATATTGATGAGCATCTCATACAACATGGATTCAAAAAGAGTCCATATGATCCTAACCTCTACCTCAAAGAGCATGGGGGGAGGTTGTTATAGTGATTATTTATGTCAATGATCTAGTCATCACTGGCAACACAGTGAAGATGATTGATGCAACTAAAACTAATCTCAAGTGATTGTTTGACATGGAAGATCTTGGGTTACTACACTATTATCTTTGTTTAGAGGTATGAAAGAAGGAATATTACATTTTTGTTTCATAGATAAATTATAACAAGATATTGCTTGATAAATTCAAGATGATGGACTGTAAGCCTATTACAACACCTATGTAGACAAGAATTTAGTTGTCTCATATAGATCCATCACTAGAAGTAAATGTAAATTTTTATCGATAGTTGACTGCGAGTCTTGTTTACTTGACATATACTAGGCTAGATATTAGTGATACTTTTAGCTACCTTTATTAGTTCATGCAAGAACTAAAGGTGGCACATTAGAAAGTAGCAAAGCAGGTATTGAGATACATCAGAGGTATAATTGAGTATGGCCTAGATTATAAGAAGAATGATAAGTTCTTGATAGGATATATAGATGCAGATAATGTAGCTTCTATTGATGACAAGAAATCCATTTTTGTGTTTATGTTCTTTCTAGGATCTAGTATGATTTCATGGGGAAGTAAGAAGTATAATTATGTTTCTAGATCTTCCATAGAGGTAGAATATCATGCTATAGTAGGAGCTACCTGCAAAGTGATATGGATACATTGCATTCTTTCAGGACTTGGAGCTCTACATACTCAGCCTATAGTTCTAAATTGTGACAACCAGGGCATACTACATCTTGTTCACAATCCAATGTTTCATGATAAAACCAAACACATAGAGGTTTATATTCATTTTATATTCAAACATGTTCAACAACATAACATACATATCTAGTATTTCACTACTCAGGATCAGTGTGCAGATATCTTCACGAAGTCACTTTCACATGATAAGTTTGAGGCATTCAAGAATTTTCTCTCCTCTTCTCTTCAAGCTATGCTCAATTAAGGGAATAATGTTAGAATAATTAATTAATCCTAGCTATATTGTAATAAAAGTTTCAAGGTGTTATTAAACTTTGATTGTCATAGGTTAGTTATTTGGAGTATTTTCTAGGTGTGATTAGTTATAATCTCCTAAGAATTAAGAGATCTAATCTCTTTTAGTATTGTATAAATAAATACCTCTTGTAGTGATTTTATTAATTTAGACAATTCAGTTAATGTTATTTATTTTAGATTTTTTGAGCCTTATGTGATTCCATTACACCAACAATGCTTGATGTCATGTTCTATCTTTTCATAAATAAGACAAACCTTATGTGAATGAGATTTGTCCTCATGCTGGTGTTGTTGGTTGTTCTACTTAGGGTTCTATTTAGAATTCCTCATGGGCTTCTTCCCTTTCTAAAGGAGGAAAGTGTATACTCTTCATCAGGTTTTTATGTATTTTGTATGGCTTCTTCCTATTGTAACATGTTAACCAATGAGGCAAAGTATGTTTTTTGACTTGTAATATGGAACATGGTCACAAAATATTTATATGCAAGGGGAAAAGCTCTTAGGACAATAGGAATCAAAGAGTCATCTTATACTAGTTTACCCAATACTTCAAATGAAGCCTATAAGCTTGCAACTCTTTGAAGAAAAGCCTCCAATTTTTCTTAGGATTTCAACTTTAGACTATGGATTTGGCTTTGAAAATGAATAATATGTTTTTGATTCTTTGCCTAAAATACTGTTTGAAGCTTATCCCAACCATTTTGAGCTATGGTGGCACTACATATATGAGTTTGAACCTCATTCAAGACTTTGAACATGATTATGAAGTTAACCTTATGATTGAATTTATCATATTTATGCTACTAATCAGCATCAATAGTATGTTAGGTCCATGTGCCATAAAAAACTAACCATATTTCATCAAATTCCAGGTGGGTTTTAACCTTTGTTTTCCATGCAGCATAGTTATCACCTCAAAGAAGTTGAGTGCCTAGGAGAACAAAATGCAGCCCATTTATGGCCATGTGTGTAAATCAAATCAAACTATTAAAAAGATATGGATTGGTGCCTTATAACTCTAAAAGGATTCCCTTTATATATATTTTTAGATCGATAGACTAGACCTCTCTATATGTGTACTTTCCAATATACTTGTTAGTTTGGAAAAGCTCATCCTTTCAATATATGTATTAGTATATGAAAGAGACTTTAACACATGTGAGAGAAGAATGGTACTAGGTACATAGACAACACGTGAAGGAGTTTCATTTTTTCATTAACACCTAATTAGAATGAATTTTGCATACGTGGGTGTAACTTTTCTATATACTTAGAAATTTTAACTATCAGGATTTACGTCTATCGAGAGTTTCAAAAGGGTAATAGAGGGATGTTTTATAAAAATATATGAACCTTATTACTTCTAAATGATTTAAATGATTGATTTTCATATGTCATTTTTGTAGCTATGTTAGGCTATGAATGCAGTAGTTCAAATGATGATGACATTACCCATAAACATGAACCAGAGGCATCATCGATACCAAACATTACGAATGAGATTTTACAATCTCATTATTTTTTTATTGATTTGATTTAATTTTCCATAAATAATAAAACTTTTACAAATGTTTGCAAATTATAATTTATAAATACATAAAATGAAAAATACAATTTCGTAAATAATTAAAAAATAATCCCCCTAATTTTGTCCTGTGTAGTTTGTCTTTTTGTAAAATTACAAATTTAACTAAAAACTTTTGGTGATTTGATATCTAGACCTCCCACTTGTCTAGAATTTAACAAGAAAACAACCTACCAATTACTCTATGCAGCATTTTAAATTTAATAAGGACAAAATTAATAGTAAAATAGTAAAATCAAACCTTTTAGGTTGACACTACCAAAGATTTGATTAGTTGGTAGGTAAAATTATTTCAAACATATTTGTCGTGCTCCACTTTGAAAGATTTGACTAAAATTTCAACTTTCACATCACCCAAAAATTATACAGCATTATTCAAGGGTGTACATCAAGTTTGCAAGGTGAATAATAACAAGCAAACATTCACTTTTAGGAATCAAAACTGAAATTTCATGTCCATACGTCCAGATATAAAAGAAAATTGATCTGCTAGTCTAGATGTTGATTCAGATATCTGTAGTGTCTTAGAACATTCTAATTAATTGTACATCCTTGTGCATAGCTATACAACTAGAATTGGGAAGGAACAAAATAGGTCATAGAACATCATGCCACAAATGACACCTAAAAATTTGTCTTATATGACTTGAAATCATAGAAAACCATATTGTAAGTACATAATTCGACTCCAGCCAACTGTAATGAGTTGAAGGCTTCTGAACAACTATATGGATATGTTCACAGGTGTACATCCAAGCATGAGAGGAAGGTGGATGGAGTAGAGAGAATGATCCAATAATTATATCTATAAAATTCACTTTGTACAGTCTACAATAATAGAAAACAGATATGCAAGTCCGATTTGTCTAAAAACAAATTGCAGGTAGTCAAATAGTGGTACGACCAACATCAAAATTATATGGCCAGTTGTTAAGATGTGCATAATAGAGATACAAAATTTCCTAAAAACTTTTAACTTCTGAGGTGGCGTGAACTATGAAATATTAACAAAGACTGACTTGCTACAAACTGATAGAGCAATAGTAGACCGAATTTGGTCGAATGTCTTCTAAGAGCCAAAATAACTGTATGGCCTAGTCTAGAATTAACTAATTAAATTTAAAATGTTAAAAAACATACTATATTATCTCTTGCAGCTGTAAATTTATTTATGTGGAGTGTGTATGGTTGGATGTGAATGAAAACCTATATGGCTAGCTTGAATTTCTTGGCTTCAAAGCTACTAAAACACACCAGAATCTTCGTGAGTGCAATCTAACTTGTACAAAATAAATTTGATAGAGTCTCACTCTATAAATGCTCAGCGCTAATACCAAATCTGAGCATAAATCTGATAAGAAATATTGAGCTTACAAAAAACGTATTACAAAACCATATATATAATCTTACATATGCTCATGATAGTCCTAAAAAATATGATGGACATATAACCAAAATATAATCTACAATCATCTGAATTACAAAATAGTTTCATGATAAAATTATTTTAATAACTAACAATAATAACCTAAAAACTACGTGAGTTATTTTATAAATTAATGACCTCACTTACATAACAAACTTATTATAATAAATTTATTCTAATAAGTAAAAATAAACAATTAAATTAACTCTTTTATTATTTATCAATTGTGTATTAATATATGTCTCTCTATCCACACTCATATATCACCGAATGTTATCATTATTTTGTTTATGTAACATTTTTCAAATTCCATAAAATAAATATTTTTATTTTTTATTTATTAAAAAGTATAATGGATTTGAATTTGGTATGCAAAATAAATCATAGTGCTCATGGATAAAGTGAATTTGTAGCATGTAATGTAGAGATACTCGGTGCTACTACTTCCTCAATCTTAACCTCCAAGTAACTACATCATTATACATTTATTGTTCATTTGTTTTATTAGTTATGAATGCTTCCATTTATAAGATGAAAATATGTGTTTTATGTTGTGTAGGTTTGAGGATATATGATATAAAACAGGAAATGGATAAGGAGCAGACTGAGGTAATAAGTGAACATAGGAATAGGAGGATGAGAAGGAATTTGTTTTGGTTTTAAAATTAGTTTTTTATTATAATATAGTAATTTTTTTTTTTTAAAATTAATTTTATAAAAAAATTATATGTTAATATTCTATATTTTATTATATTTTCAATTCCAAATTAATAAATTTTAAAAATAAAAAAAATAAACTTTTTATATAAAAAATTTCAAAAAGAACCTTATCCATTAGCTCAAGGAAGAAGTTATGGTATAATGGTCTTCAAGGAAGAGTTGTTCTTGCCTTAGAATAAGTAGCCCCTTTTTCAACGGGTCCTCTTTACACAATGCTACACTATTGAAATTAAAGGTGGATGACATTGGATTAGGTGGAAAACAGAGATTTTCTGAGCATGGGGATGATTTAAAAAACAGTAGTAACTATTATTATTTTTGCTTGATTTCATAAGTTTTTTAAAAAAGAGTATTTATATATAGGTTCTAGTGGTTAGGTTCAATGTTTTGTATATTTTAAATATTAAAATTCATTAAAGTAAATAATGATAATAATTTGTTGTACATCTCATCATATAAGTGTTTAATGAGGAATTTTAATACTAAAATAAAAATATGTAAAAGATATTTAAATATATTATTTTTGAGATATTTATTTTATTTATATCGCAAATATAATAACATATATACATTTTGAAAATAATATATCTCTATATATTTTACATAAATTTATCTAAATACCAATTTAATATAAATTAATCATTTTATTTTTTAAATCATAATTAATATATAAAATATTAAATTAACATTTAAATATTTATAATAAAATAATAAATAATTTATATTAAAATATAAATTAAAACATAACATTTAGTTAAAACAATTATTTTTACTTACTAAAATATGCAACATTTATCCATATATATAAAAATAATAATTAAGTTATATGTAATCAACAAGTTAATAAAATATTTGATTTATTATTACAAAAGAATTGAATTGTGACACATGTACATGCTTTTAAGAATGATCTTTTTTTATTAAGCACACATTGGATGCATATGATAAATGTTATGAGAACTATTAAAAAATTCTAAACAAACTTTTAGAAATTTGGTACACAAGAATCGGGACCAAAGGCATTCAATTAGATTCCCAATTATTAGTACCCAGTCAACTTGTGCGCCCTTTCACCTAAATGGACTCAAATTTACTAATGCATGGTGTAGGGGTTAAGTTGGAGTGGAGACAAAAGCATGTCATTTCCATTTTCCTTTTCCCTTTAATGTAGATGGAATTAAATTGTATTTATGATAAAATACCTAATACATATTATATGAACCAATATATGTGATAGGATGATTTATAAAATTATTTATTTTATTATTAGAATGCATCAATATTATTATTTTAAGTAAGTTATGGATTTGGTCGAAGTTAATGATGAGGTTGACAAAAATTTGATACTTAATATATTAAAAGCTTTTGTCATACATTATCATATATATTTTTGTTATTAAAATATTTTTCTCAAAACAAAAAATGACATTTAGAAAGTATTTACAAGTTGTTTCTTGAAGATTTTATGAAGAAAAAAGAATGCCATGGGATCAACTTTTATTTTTATAATATTTCTATCAGATAGCCAAGCATAGGGCAGTGGACAAAATCTTTAGAACTGATAGTTTTATTTATCATTTCTATTAATTTTGTGAGATAATGTAAGCCCAAATTTACACATTGTCTATTTGGAAGCTATTCATATCAATTATCTTGGTAAGTTTATAAAATTGTTAGTAAATCTATTTCTCTTTAAGTAAAATACTTATTACTTTTTATTATTCACACATAGTAAATTAGTTTCATTCATAATATGTATTTTTTAAATAATATTATTATAGTTTGGGAAGGGATTGAAAATGACTTCTACTCACAATAAAAAGCCTGCCTTGATCATTAAGATTTATTTTTGAAAATATTGTGATAGAAATGAGTGTTCATTTATTCATGCCATGCTACATGATTTAAGGTTTGGAGGTTTTTTTTTAATAAATAATTAATATGATTTTTTAGGATGATGCTTGTATCACTATTAATGAATCTCAATTTAAGCTCTTTGACTTGTTTCATTCAATTATACAAGGCTTCTCACTTGTTGGACATTTCTTTATGTTTTGACAACAAAAGGTTTTAGTTAACTCCATGTTAATTATACCTCTAGAGGAGTGGTTAATGGGATCACCCTCCCTTATTTTCATAGTCACATAGTTAATGGTCATTTTGTTGATGACTTTTTTCTCACACCATCTAAAAAACAATTTTTTGTCAAAAATTTTATAAAATGTTAAGATATTTTTTCTTTAGCCTTTGGGGATTTTATTCAATAAAAGGAACTCCAATGCTAAAAATGGTTTAATGCTCTCATTCTACTTAATTTACAAAATTTCAAATAGTACTAAATTTAGCCATGAGAACAATTCAAAATATTAAGCATATATTTTTCCTTTTAGGAAACTCCTTCAGATCACTGAAATTATGTTGTACAAAGGGTGGAGAATAAAAAATATTTTTGGATAAAAAAATCAGTCTTTTTAGTTGGCAAGCTTGATGTTTACTCTAAGGTCCTTGCTACCACCCATGTTTATTACTCTTCTTATTTGACACCCTAAAAAGTTGTTTATGCTAAACTTGAATGTCTTCTTAGAGAATTTATCTAAGTGAACTCTGAAGGAACTAAAGGGTCTTATAGACTTTCATGGGGTATATGTTTCAGAATTATAGAGATGGATGGTTGTAGACTTCTTGATGTTAAACTTCAAGGCACTTATCTATGTGTTAAGTTGATTATTCAATCCATAGAAGGAAACAAGATATGATTTTTAATTTTTTTTTACAATTTCATAAGTGATGGGGGATCTTTTGGCAGGGCATCTTGAAAATGTCTTAGGATCCAATCACTTTTACTCATTCGTATCAATATCAAAGGGTTTTTCATAACTCAAAATATATAGAAAGATTGGGAGTTGATAAAACATCACTTTAGTATGGGATGGATATGGCCACAAAGCTCTCTCTAAAATCTCAATCTCTTTCTTTGTCTCAAGCTCTCTCCTGTTATGGCATTTTCTTTGCCATGGTCCCCTAGGTTAAAATTCTAAACAAAATTAAAAGAGGGATTAATGTGAATTCATATTTGTTCTACACTCAGTCTCGGGATTGAATACTATTGGCCATCCTAAGTGATAATTTTGAACTTTCTCCTAATGATCTTGCCTCAATTTTTGAAGTGCATAAAACTTTCCTAAATGAGCACCTTCACCAAATTGGTGTTCAAATACTTATCAGATGATGGATTGATTAAAAGTGGCTTGGCAAGATTCCCTTCCACTGATACCAAATCCAACTTGGTTATAAGATTATCTCCCCTTAATTCATTCAAGTTGAGTATTTAAAAATTTTATGGGAACGTTTATTCTTACAAAGAGACTTGGGAACAAAGGTTTGAATTTTTTTTGAAAGTTATCTTTTAACTCAAATAAACACATTTTTATGTGGTGCATTTTTCATTAAGATTAGTCAGCATCAAAATGGATACACACTCTTTTTATATCATTTCATCTATAGTTATTTTCATGAAAAATGGTTATCTTAAGGGATTTAACTATACATTCAAATATGACATATATTTCTTTTTGAGATTTTTTTTCAGTTCTAAAGAGAAAGGAATCAAGTTATTATTAACCATATATTTATGGATGGTTTTATTTTCTATTATTAATAAATTTTAAGTCATCTCAAAATTCATGCTACATGCTCAAGTTCAAGTAGAGAAGGTATCCCTAAAAATGGAGCACCACCATAATTTATTGGACTATTGGGAAGTGCCCCTTGCATAGTAAGTTGAGTCCCTACCTAACCCTAATTCTCTTCATCGATGGTCTTCCTCTCTTGGATCCTGCGGTAGGAATTGTTCTTTTAGCATGCATCAAAAGGGTGTATTACGATCATGAAAACCCTCACTAGCACACAAATCTCATAATGGTAGTTTGCAGACACTAGACATGTAGGACTTTGTAGTAATTAATTTTTTCTTGGCTTGCATTGGCTATTTATCCATCTAGTTAGGATCCAACAAATGAATAAAATAAATACAAAAAAAATGATGGGTGGGATCCCCTCCTTGATACTATAAATCCACACAGGAGTGGTGCTTAGGGTGACAACCTTGTTGACTTTTATCCTCTACTAACATAGCTTATTGCCCTTGTTGCTTAATATTTGTGATGTATTATCTTGGTGCACTTGAGACTTTGTATCATATTTATTTTGAGATTTTGTAAACCCTTTTAAATTAAAAGTAGCTATTATAAGTTATTTTTTAAACCTTTTTACAAGTTAAACTAGCTTTTAAAAAAAATTAGATTAATTCGAAATGAGATTGGTACATCACATCATTGTCATAATTACTATCACCATAGTTTTGGGTAAAAATGACTTTGTATAAAAATCATTTTTTAGTCAAAATATTTTAAAGGTAATTTTCATCTTTCAATAAAATTTTATTGTCTTTTATAAGGTACATCATTTTAATTGTTAAAATAAATTTTTTATAACATTATCAAAATTTCTTCTTTTTTTCCCCCTCAAATCTCTACCATGGTAGACAACACGATACTTCACAAGTACCTTCCCATCTATTATTCTATGCACAATGATTAGCTCCTCTTCCCTAATGTCAAAAATAAAACTTTCTAAAAATATATATTTTGTCTTACACACTAGGATGAATTGGATAATACATTGGCGTTTAAATTTTTTTGCTATTGTACTAAAAGAAACTATTCACCCCAACTTAAGGGATGTCTACAGCAATGTAGGGTCCACATAATTATTAAAAAATAATACTAATAATAAATTATGATTTTTTTATTTCACCAATTTTATTTTCAACATTTAAATTATGTAGAAAATAAAATTTTAATACATTTCAATGAGATAGTTTTAAATTTATAAAAAGGAAAAAAAAAAGATGAACCTTTTAAAGATTGAATTATATTTTTAATGTTTATTCTATACATTATCATTTAATTAATTATTTGATTGATTTAACTCTTTTACCACTAAATCTTATTCAAACTTTTATAAATATTATTTAAATAATTAATAATTAATAATTAATAATTAATAATACTTTACTTCAGGGATACCTTCCTATCTATTCCCATTAGGTACGGATGGAGACTTCCAAATGTTAGTAGTAAAACGAACAAAGACAATGATGTTGAAACAGCTTTTGGCTTTGCAGAGTTATGGAGAGAATGGCCGTCATTGCCTGCCCTTTTTTACATATATCAGGAACAGCCTAAATTATCATTTATTCCCCAGACAACAGCGGGGCAGAGCCTGGTTATTTCATCTTAACCAAGATATTAATTAGGTTATCCTTGTCGGGATGTTGGGAATCGGAAAAGAAACCATGGAAGTCGATGTCATCGCAGTTCCGACTTATTACTCTGTTGCCAAAACTTACACAGGTATCGAACTTCGCCTAAGTTTCACCTCAGACGTTCTGATAGTAAAAGATTTTATGGCGGTCGCGTGACAGGATTGGCAATAAAATCCGCTCCACCCTATAAAACTGCAGAAGAAATAATGCGCCATTACTCATGTTTCTCTGCTGGCAACCTGCGCAGCATTGAAATTATACATAAGTACTGACGATGACGACGAAAAAAACGTTGTAAAACGTACGAGTGAAGCAAGACTATAGCTGGAAAATATCACAATGCTGCATTTACAGAATTTGGGCATGCTTTGGACGGAATGAAATATCACAATGCATGCATTTACAGAATTTGGGGTCTCGTTTTCATGTCATCAAACCATCATTGTCGAAGATTTTTAAACAAAATAAACACTACACAGTTCTTGCGAAAACAGAATTTAAAATACAAATAACTCACTCTCAGTACGATACACAGTGCAGAAAAATTAGAGCAGTACACTTTTCTATTCAATTTTTATTTCTTCTTTCTTCTCATTAATAAACTTGGTCTAATACAATAATTTTACAAAATTAAATGTGAATATATACATATATTTTTAAAAAAAAGGTTATTTTAAATTTATATAAAAAAATAAAAATAAAAATTATGAATTGTAAAATAAAATAATTTTATTTTTTTAAAGACATATTAGTCTGATGTATAACCATTGTTTGGCTTTATTTTTATTTAAAAATAGCACTTAACAACATTTATTTAAAGTTCTTACTCTTCATCTTGAATAGAGTAAGATATTGATCTAGAGTTTTAAAAATTGAACTTTTACAATAATTTTAATGAAAATATTGTCTAGTTGTTCTTCAGTGTTTATATATTTTAAATTTATCTCATTTTTTTGAATTAAATATCGAATAAAGTGGTATCTCAAATCAAAATGTTTTTGATTAATAATAACAGATTGGATTCTTGACCAATTTTATAACACTTACATTATCATTAAAAAATCATTGTAGGTTGATTTTGTTTCTCTCTAATTTCAATTAAAATTGTTTAGAGCCACAATACTTGTGTATCTGTTGAAGTGACTACAATGTATTTTATTTATGTAGATGAAAGATAAACTAAACTTTGCTACTTTGAGGTTTATGTAGCCAAACCTAAACTAAGAGAAAAATAATTTTCAAATATTCGCTTTTGATCGTCTAAAATGCCTCCCCAATCAAAATTACTAAAACCAACAAGTTAAAAAAATTTAATGGCATAATAGTGAATACTAAAATTGATAGTACTTTTCACATACCTCAAAATCCTCTCAATTGTCTTCATATAAATGTTGGATGCCTCAAACATATACCTTGAAACAAGAGAAACCGAATAAGCTAATATTTAGTCTTGTATGAGCTAAAAAAATTAAACTTTTGACAATACTTCTATAATCTATATCAAAAATTATTCTAATACCATATTATTTACATAACATAACTCCATGAGTAGCTGGAATATATATTGGTTTGCAATCAACCATACTAAATCTATTCAACGTAGGTATTGCATTCTTTGTTTGAAAGAATCATATTTTATTCTTATTTTGATGAACTTTGATCCCTTAGAATTATTATATAAAATAAAAATCTTTCATATCAAATACATTCATCATAATGATTTTGAATTATGTCTTCATCTTAGAATCATTGCTCATATACAACAAATCATCAACGAAGAAAGATACAATAAGGATATAATTACCTTTTTGCTTTTAGTAAAGAGTAGGCTCACTCTTGATGATATTCTACTGTAAATATCAATTAATTCAAGAATACCATGCTCGTGTTGCTTTTTTTAGCCATAAAAATCCTTATTTAACTTGTGGACTTGGTCTTATTTACCTTGTACTATAAAACCTATGACTACTATACATAGAATTCCACTTTTATGTACTCATTCAACAAGGCACTTTTCACATCAAGGTAATCTATGCTCTATTTATTCTGAGCTCCTTGTGAAATCACCATTCTAATGGTCTCTCATCTTGCCATTGGTGTAAATATCTCTTTATAATCTATGTCATATCTTTGAGTTAAGCATTTTGGAACTAGACATGCTTTGTGTCTTTCAACACTACCATCACTATTGTATTTAGTCTTGTAGACTTGTTTACTACCAATGCACTTTTTATCATATAGGAGTTCTGTAAGTTCCCAAGTATTATTCCTATGAATAGAATCCATTTTATCTTGCATTGCTTGCACTCAAATATCATTAATACATGCATATTCAAAATATGATAGGTTAAAATCAGCTTGTATAAATAAAACATATTAAAATCTCACCTTTTGAACCTTCCTCACATGCTTGAATTCTTGCATTTTGATATATTCTACTCAGGATTCGTACCTTCCTTGAAAAACTTGGACTTGAAACTAGACTTGCACTTAGAATACAAGAATTAGATGAGAGGCTACTTTTTAGACTTGTAGCACTTGTAACTAAAATACCGGTGGGTCACCCTTTAGCAATATCATCAAACATTCCATCATTATAAATAGATTTAGATGTGAAATTTATATATTTCATGACCATACACTACATTAAAAATAGCATCTCTTGACACAACAATGTTGTTAGTGAGATAATGAAAAAGACTATAAGTTTTAGTTTGCTCAATATACCCAAAAAAAAATACAATACTCACTCTTATGGTCTAACATTTGTTCACTATACCCCAAAAAAATAAAATACTCACTCTTATGATCTAAATTGTTTCTTTTATAGTTAACTAAATTAATATAGAATAAGAAACACAAAATTTTGAAACATTTGACATCAGGGTTATTTTCATACCATGCTTTATATGGAATCATCTTGTCAAGTGCACTAGTGGGACTTTGTTTGAAAACACACACACACACACACACACACACACATGCACACGCACACGCACACGCACACGCACACGCACACGCACACGCACATGCACACGCACACGCACACGCACACGCGCGCGCGCGCGCACACACACACACACACACACACACACACACACACACACACACACACACACACACACACACACACACACACACACACACACACACACACACACACACACACACACAACTACTACTACTACTACTACTACTACTACTGTAGCCACTACATCACCCCAAAAAGAGTTCAATTTTTTTTGTAACATGTTCCTTGATATTTCAACCACTACGTGGTTCTTACTTTCAACCACACCATTTTATGGAGGAGTGTAGGTAGTTGTGAGTTTCCATTTAATGCCATTCAAATCATAATAATCTGTATATCATTTTAAATAAAACTAACCTCTCTGATCAATCCTTAAGCACTTTATTTTGTAACCACTTTCATTCTTTGCCATGGCTTTAAACCTCTTAGATGTATTTTTTTTTACTTTTAATTTTAAAAAATAAATCTAACACTTATGTGATTAATCATCAAAAGGTAACATGAGTTGAGTTTGTGTAATACATTTGGTTTTGTTTTATGTTGATTGTATTGTTGCTTGCCTAAAGGAAATAATGATTAGTTTATTGAATAGTTTATGTAATTATGATATGATACACAAAATTTAGTGAATACATATGAATTAAACACATAATAATCATAGGTTATGCAACATATAAATGAATGTAAACTCTATAATTATGTGTCTAGCTAAACACTAGTCACACAAAACTCCAACACAACCCCCTAAACCTTAATTTCTTCAAGCAGTCAAGAATACCATCAATGGTTTTCCATGATTTTTCTATTTTTAATGTGATAGATTTGTGAATAAAAAGGAACACCAAGTTTTTCTCAACCCCACAAGAAAGCCTAATACCGAGTACTAAGTTGAGAGAAACATAACACATAGAGAAAAACATAGTACTAAGATACCCACCACCTATGTGAGTCTTTCCATTAGAAACAAGAAATTAAACATTAGAAACATCCATTCATATCACCATTTAAGGGAATTAGCTGAGTCACAAAAGATAGATACACATTTAAACATAGAATAAGGTAAGATCCTAAAATCATTCCCAAATAGGCATACCATCAGGGGGTTCAAACAATCAATAATATAGTCAATCATTCTCCATGAGGAATCTATTATTATTATTATTATCTT